>RWGZ01001430.1:45274-102417 GCA_009725065.1 Utricularia reniformis
CAACTCCAAATCCACGATAATTTAACCCTTAGAACACAATCCGCGATAATGTTGCACTTCAAGGATTTTTTCGCGACAATTTTACTCTTGTTCCTTTTCCGCGACAATTCTCTTCACCAAAAATCCGCGATAATTCTATTCATCACCCATATCCACGACAATAATGTTCTGTGAGAAATCCGCGATAATAAACTTCTGTGCAGAATCCGCGATAATAATGGCCTGTGCAGAATCCGCGATAATTTTCCTTCTTCGTGGCAATTTTCGGATTTTCGTGTTTAAATGATGATTAACTCGTTTTTGGGCCTTCCCACCCCTATTTATAGACATCCTAACTTTTCTAATTCACACTTTAACCCCTCCTTCCATTGATTTTGACCCCACTTCTATCTTTTACTTTACTTTTCAATTTTGCGTTTCTTTTTAAATTCTTTCGTTCCCGTATCCCTCGTTATCCCTTGTTTAGACTTATCGCTACCTTCCCTACTATTGTTCCATCATACCTTTTTCCTGGCTATTACAATATCGCCAATACCTTGGCAAGGCTTCCTCCTCCGGAAAGACGTCTGAAACGAACAGACATACTTCGGGAGAAGAAGCTGCTACAGATAATGGTGGCAGGCAGGACCGGTGCCCCTACCCCGAAGGGGATATTCTCTAGCTCCGACTCGTCAGAGTCAGAAGGATCGGGTATGACTTTGGGTTGCTTTAGTTCATATCTCCTGATCCTTATTATTCTTCTTTTGCAGATTCCACAGATACGATGTCTGGAAACCGACTTGCCGCGTTGGCTGATGCTGCAAAGGTCAAGAAAGACGCCCAACTGCAGGCATCCAAACAAACCTTCAACACCGCTGCTGGGTCTTCGCGATAGGTGGGAAGTTCCAGCAGTCAGAGGCTGGATCCCCGATCGATGGAAGAGGTGGATGAGGTGATTTCTAAACGAATTCGCTCGTTAGGCCTTCCCGCCATGTACAGAATCGGGAATAACATCCCTCTAGATCTTAATGTCGTGTGGTTGTTGCTGCAGGGGTCAATGCGGGTGGATGATGTTCCCCCATCCTCCAGCTTGGGGGACAAAGTGTCAAAACCTCCTGTCCCTACAACAACGAGCAAGCGGGGACCCGAAGAGGACGCCCCGAGGCAATACAAGAGGTTGCGGTCGGTGGTGAGCAGGCCCGCAGTCCCAATCCCGATGAAAGGGATCACAATTGGGGAGAGATCAGTCCCCCTGACATCGAGCCCGGAATCCGTTCGGGAGGCTATCCAAGAGATGGTGGCCTCCGTTTCAAAAGCTCGGGGACCGAAAAGGGTCCCCCCTCCTGGAAAGACGCCCTTCTTGAAGACATACCTTTTTCTCGGCTATTACACTTGTAATAGCTGAGAAAAAAAGGTACGACGAAATAAATAGTAGGGAATGTAGCGGTAAAGTCTAGACGAGAGATAATGAGAGATACGGGAACGAAAGAACGTAAAAGGGAACGAAAAATAGAAAAGTAAAGAAAAGTAAAGAAAAAGATAAAAGAGGGGTCAAAGTGTGAACTAGAAAAGTTAGGATGTCTATAAATAGGGGTGAGGAGGCCCAAAAACGAGTTAATCATCATTAATACAGGAAAATCCGAAAATACCCGCAAAGAAGGAAATTATCGCGAAATTTTTCCCATGCATGCATTTTATCGCGAATTTTTGGATGAGCATATTGTCGCGGATTTTCGTTGAAGAGTAAATTGTCGCGGAAATTGAACGTGTGTAAATTATCACGGAAATCGTTATCAGTGCAGTATTATTGCGGATTTGATGATGAAGAGAATTATCGCGGATTTGCTTGATGAAGAGAATTGTCGCAGAAGTTGGTTCCAAGAGTAAATTATCGCGGATTTGGAGTTTCAGCATAGAATTATCGCGAATTTCGAGGAAAGAAGTAAATTGTCGCGGAAATACTAAGTTTAAGTGTTTTCGTCGCGTCACGACGTCGGATCGTGGGAGGAAAGGAACACGTAAAGTCTACGGTAACCATATAGTTAACAATAGGATAATAACGTCGAAATTCGAGTAACCGAAACCTATTACGAAATGCAGGAAAGCGCGGAAAGACTATAGCAAGAGAAAGTAAACGGTAAGCGGAGTGATCGCAATATATTAAGGGAAGGTTCAGACTTAGGGAACATGATTGGGTTAATAAAGAAGGAAGTAAGGATACGAATGAACGAGATAAATGATAATAAGACTCGGGGTAAGGAAGGATGGACCGTCCGACCGAACCTGGCATCGTGCCTAGTACACGATTCGCCAAAGGAAGGGCATGCCTGATGAAGGGAACGGTAAGTTCCAAAAAGGAAAAGATACGTACGAAGAGGGCAGAACAGATCCGGGTGGAAAAAGGGGTAGCACCTAAGTACCCACCCGGGGAAGGGAAGCATATGGCCCGTCGAGTCATCCAACAGCTAACGGTTGGCATGGGCGGGACATGCACCGAGCATGTAATATCGGCAACAGTAAAGTTAACGAATGATGGGAATGATAAGGGTAAAAGAAGAGAGAAATAAGGAAAACGGTTAAGTGGAATGATTTACGTGTGCGTGTACGGTTTAATTAAGAAACGAAAAGATAATGTGTAGCGTGTGTGAAGCTTCCTTTAATAAATTGTGACCGCTTTACAGATTTTGTAGGTGACGCAGACGAGGTATGAGAAGGGAATGGGAGGAAGGTAGTCGGTTGTCCGATGATAGAGTACGGTCCTTTGGAGATTACTCGAAATTATGTTGACGTATTTTCATGTTTCGAACTATGTTTTAAATTTGCATTCGAATATTTCCATTTTAATTATCGTATTTTTACAAAACAACTAGGCCCATATTGAGGGCGTTACAAATGGTATCAGAGCGTAACATCGTTACTAAACCGGTAACGGTGCGATCCTACGTAGAAGAGTCTAGGAAAACTCGTAGGAGGACAACCGACCATAGGAAGGGATGGGCATAGAATGTAACGGATGACATCAATAGGAGTAAGATATAACGAAAGTTTAATGTAGGAATGGCGCCTAGAACGAGAGCGCATAGAAAATGAGAAGAGGATAGCAACGCATCAGAACAGGCATCGGCGACAGAGACTCCGGTTGCGGATTCATCAACGCCTCTCACGTTTAGTCAGGAGAGCCTCAGGGACCTGTTTCAGACCATGGCAAGTTCCCTAGTTAGCACAATAAGACAGGGACAGGCGGAGAGGGGAAACTCCGTGCAAATGGAAATAGGGGCAAGGCCCGAAAAGGGTAGGATATACTACAACGAGGCATTAAAGAAGGCTGGGATGAACAGCTTCACGGGGGATAAGATGGGAGATGCGGAAGCGTGGATTATCCGCCTCGAGGAGAAGTTCGAACTGATCGAAGCCCCAGAGGAGCTTAGGGCAGGGTTGGCCCCACTATGGTTCGATGGTAGTATCGCCCGATGGTGGGGGAGTGTGTCGGCCGCATTACTGAAGGATGGGCCTATCTCTTGGGCAAAGTTTAAGTATGCGTTCTTGGACTACTACGTGCCGAAAGGACTTAAGATAGATAAGAGGGCCGAATTTGACAGACTGACTCAGGGAAACCGCCCCGTTATATAATACATGCAAGAATTTATTGAGCTAGGCAGGTACGCCCCCGAGATCATGGGGAGTGAACAGGAAAAGATGCACCGCTTCACGGAAGGACTGAATGAGAAAGTGAAACTGACTATGTATGGCCGCGACGATGAAGAATTTTCTAGTTTGGTGGTGTCGGCATTCCGAGTTGACGGAGGGCTACGGAGAATTGATAAGGAACGCACTAAGAACTCTACAAAGAATGAAGTTCAAGGACGGGGAGAATGGAAAGGAAAGACCACTGCAGAGGGTTTCGGATCGGCACCATGACTACCGATCAGGACTGCGTGCATCAAATGCGGAAAGAACCATTTTGGAGAATGTCGCGCATGAACTAACAGTTGTTTCAAGTGTGGCCAGGAAGGACATTTTGCCAAGGACTGCCCAAAGAGAAGGAGGATCGAAACTGGGGTAACCGAAAACAGAGTGAGGGAAAGAATTACTGGAAATGCTCGAGTGTTTGCTGTGAACAAGGAACAGGCCTCGGAGGCCGAGGACGTCGTCGCAGGTACACTACTTATTAACGGCTTTACAGCTTTCGTATTATTTGACTGTGGGGCGACACACTCGTTTGTGTCGGAGAAGTTAGCAAAACGGTTTGGGGTAACGGGATGTAACGCTAAAATAAAAGTAAAAACACCGGGATCCGAAGCCATGGAGGCAAATAGAATCTACAAAGATTGCACGGTAGAAGTGGACACAGTGCGAACAGAGGCAGATTTGATTGAGTTAGGGGATATGGGATTCGATGCCATACTAGGAATGGATTGGTTATCTAAGTACGATGCGCAAGTGAGATGTCGGGAACGTACGATCACGTTTAGTACGCCCCGGGAGGGGAGAAAGGACATGGTAGGAGAATCGATTACGAGTGAGAATGAGGAATATATGGATCGATCGAACTGGCTAGCATTTGTCACGACGGAGAAGGAAGAGACACCGTTGGAGTCCGTTCCAGTAGTTTGTGAATACGGCGATGTATTTCCCGACGAGCTGCCGGGACAACCGCCTCAGAGAGAAGTAGAGATGGGAATAGAACTACTCCCTGGAACGCAACCGATTTCTAAGGCCCCATACCGAATGGCACCCCGAGAAATGCAAGAACTGAAACAACAGATTGAGTCGCTATTGGAAAAAGGATTTCTAAGGCCAAGCAATTCCCCTTGGGGAGCACCAGTATTGTTTGTTAGAAAGAAAAGCGGCGAGTTAAGATTGTGCTACGACTACAGAGAATTAAACAAGGTCACGATAAAGAATAAGTACCCGTTGCCTAGGATCGACGACTTGTTTGATCAGTTACAAGGTGCATAGGTATTCTCAAAATTAGACCTGAGGTCAGGGTACCATCAAGTTCGAGTAAGAGAAGGAGACATACCGATGACAGCCATTTGAACGAGGTACGGATATTACGAATGCACGGTGGTACCGTTTGGATTAACTAATGCCCCATCAATTTTCATGGATTTGATGAATCGGGTGTTTCGTCAATACATAGACAAGTTTGTGGTGGTGTTCATTGACGACATCCGAGTTTACTCTCGCAACCAGGAAGAACACGAGCAACATCTGAGAATAGTGTTACAGACTCTCAGACAAGAGAAGTCATATGCCAAATACAACAAGTGTGAATTCTGGATGGACAGCATAACTTTCCTAGGCCACGTAATATCAGCAGGGGGGGTGACGGTAGACCCAACAAAGATAGAAACAGTTACGAATGGCCAAGGCCGACAAATGCTCGGGAAGTAAGGAGTTTCTTAGGCCAACAAGGCGTACTAAACGTGATCGTACGTTCCCGACATCTCACATGCGCATCGTACTTAGATAACCAATCCATTCCTAGTATGGCATCGAATCTCATATCCCCTAACTCAATCAAATCTGCCTCTGTTCGCACTGTGTCCACTTCTACCGTGCACCCTTTGTAGATTCTATTTGCCTCCATGGGTTCAGATCCCGGTGTTTTTACTTTGATTTTAGCGTTACACCCCGTTATCCCAAACCGTTTTGCTAACTTCTCCGACACGAACGAATGTGTCGCCCCACAGTGAAATAATACGAAAGCTGTAAAGCCGTTAATAAGTAGTGTACCTGCGACGACGTCCTTAGCCTCCGAGGCCTGCTCCTTGTTCACAGCAAACACTCGAGCATTTCTAGTAATCCTTTCCCTTACCCTGTTTTCGGTTACCCCGGTTTCGATCCTCCCTCTCTTCGGGCAGTGTTTGGCGAAATGTCCTTCCTGGCCACACTTGAAACAACTGTTAGTTCCTGCGCGACATTCTCCAAAATGGCTCTTTCCTCATTTGGCGCACGCAGGCCTGATCGGTAGTCCTGGTGCTGATCCGAAACTCTCTGCAGTTATCTTTCCTTTCCACTATCCCCGTCTTTGAACATCGTTCCTTGTATAGTTTCTAGTGCGTTCCTTATCCATTCTCCGTAACTGTAATAGCCGAGAAAAAGGTATGTCGAAACAAATAGTAGGGAATGTAACGGTAAGGTTTAGACGATATATAATGAGAGATACGGGAACGAAAGAACGTAAAAGGGAACGAAGAATAGAAAAGTAAAGAGAAAGATAAAAGAGGGGTCAAAAGTAAAGAAAGGATGGGTCAAAGTGTGAATTAGAAAAGTTAGGATGTCTATAAATAGGAGTGAGGAGGCCCAAAAACGGGTTAATCATCATTAAGACCCGAAAATCCGAAAATTCCTGCAAAAAAGGAAAATTATAGCGAAAATCTTCAAGGCACAAAATTATCGCGAAAAAGTTGAAGGCAAGAATTGTCGCGAAAAATTTGAAGAAGGAAAATTATCGCGAAAATCTCCAAGGCACAAAATTCTCGCGAAAAAGTTGAAGGCAAGAATTGTCGCGAAAATTTTGAAGAACAAAAATTGTCGCGAAAATTTACGAAGGAAAAATTATCGCGGATTTCCAGTAAGGCATAAATTATCGCGGATTTCATCCCAGTGCAATATTGTCGCGAATTTTAATCCTAGGGTATTATTATCGCGAATTTCATAGCAGAAGTAGAATTGTAGCGAAAATACTAAGTTCGAGTGTTTTCGTTACGTCCCGAAGTCGGATCGTCGGAGGAAAAGTACACGTGAGGTCTACGGTAACCACATAGTTAACAATAAGATGATAACGTTAGAATTCGAATAATTAAGACCTGTTATGAAATGCAGGGGAAGCACGGGAGGATTATAATACGCTAAAGCAAACGGTAAGCGGAGTGAACACAATATAGTAAGGGAAGGTTCAGACTTANACATATAGCAGATCCCGAGAAACCCATAACGCGAAAAGAGGGAAATGGAACCGATAAATCTGAGATAAACGAAGGAAGCGATGGGCTAATCAGAATGAATGAACGGATATGGGTACCGAACAAGCCAGAGCTAAGGAAGAAGATTATAGCTGAAGCACACAGTTCGGCCTTCTCAGTTCACTCAGGAAGTACTAAGATGTATCGGGACCTAAAGACGCACTGGTGGTGGAATGGAATGAAAAATGAGATTGCAAACTTTATGGCCAAATGCAAAAATTGCCAACGAGTTAAGGCCGAACACCAACTCTCGGGAGGTGATCTACAACCCTTAGAGATTCCATAGTGGAAATGGGATAGCATCGGCATGGACGTTGTGATAGGAATCCCCAAGAGCCCATGGAAGAACGATGCGATATGGGTAGTGGTTGACCGTCTTACAAAGGCGGCTCATTTCTTAGCAGTCAAGACAACCTACGGAGTAGACAGGCTAGCCAAAATATACGTGTATAACATAGTCAAGTTACATGGAATTCCAGTAAATATTGTGTCAGATAGAGACCCGAGATTCACATCTAGATTTTGGCAAAGTGTACAGAAATCACTCGGAAAACAGTTAAGGATGAGCACAGCATACCACCCACAGACAGATGGTCAGACCAAGAGAACCAACCAAATTATGGAGGATATTTTACGAGCATGTGTATTGGAGTTTAAGGGAGGTTGGGAAGATTTCCTACCTTTGGTGGAGCTCGCATACAACAATAGTTTTCAGAGCAGCATTGGCATGGCCCCGTATGAGGCATTGTACGGGAGGAAGTGTTGTACACCTCTATGTTGGGATGAGGTGGGAGAGAGAAAGACCACGGGAACAGAATTGGTGGAAGTCACCATTGAAAAGGTGGTTGTGGTACGAAAGAACAATAAGGCGGCACAAGACCGATATAAAAGTTGGGCAGACACAAAAAGGAGACCCCTAGAGCTAAAGGTTGGGGATCATGCTTATCTAAAGATATCACCGATGAAGGGGTACTAAGGAACACTAGGATAGGGAAGCTGAGTCCTCGTTACATCGGACCATACGAGGTGGAATGAAAAATCGGAAACCTAGCATACCAGCTGAAGCTTCCGGAAGAAATGGTACACAACGTGTTCTATGTATCCCAACTGAGGTGGAGGGTGACTGAAGGAATTCAAGAATGTGTGGGGGAACCCATAGAGATAACCTCAGAACTAACGTACGAGGAAGTTCCAGTAAAGATCCTATGCAGAGAGGAAAGAAAGCTCAGAAACAAACAAATTCCCATGGTGAAAGTACAATGGTCCAATCAAGGAGAGAGAGAAGCTACATGGGAAACGGAACGAGAGATTCGACAGAGAGCAAGAGACTTAATGGAAGATTGGTACGCACGAGTTTCAGGACGAAACTCAAATTAAGTGGGGAAGGATGTAATAGCCAGGAAAAAGGTATGTCGGAATGATAGTAGGGAATATAGTGATAAAGTTAGAGGAGAAATAACGAGGGATACGGGAACGAAAGAACGATAAAAGAAACGAAAAGATTGAAAAGTAAAGCAAAAGATAAAGGAGGGCTAAAAAAGAAAAGTGAGAGGGGTCAAAATGTGAATTAGAGAAGTTAAAATGTCTATAAACAGAAATTATAAGGCCCAAAAACCAAGTCATTTATCACTAAACCACAAAAACGTACGGAAAAACATCAAAGCACTAAATTATCATGGAAATTTCAAGAGCTGTACAAATTGTCGCGGAAATTTTTGTAAGCAACTTTGTCGCGAAATTTTGGTAAGCAACTTTGTCGTGGATAAAGGATTAAAAATATCGCGAAATTTGCCAACGTTGAAAATTATCGCTGATTCTTCGAAGAGAGAAATTGTCGCGGAAATGCAGAGCTTGATGAATTATCGCGAAAAAACTAAACCGTGTGTCGTTTTGTCGCGGATTTCAGGAACAGAATAGCTTTATCGTAGAATCATACAATTAGGGTGTTTTCGTCGCATTTCAACGTTGGATCATGAAGGAGAAAGATACGAAGAGTCTACGGTAACCAAACAGTCAATAGTAAGATAATAACGTCAAAAAAAATGAAGTACTGAAATATGTTACGGATTGCAGGGAAGCACCAGAGATTATAACAAGTGAAAACAACAGGTAAGCGGAGTGAACACAATATAGTAAGGGAAGGTTCAGACTTAGGGAACGGGATTGGGTCATTAAGGAAGAAAGAAAAAGACACGAATGAATAAGATAAATGTTAATAAGACTCGGGGTGAGGAAGGATGGACCGTCCGACCGAACCCGGCATCGTGCCTAGTACACGATTAGCCAAACGTAGGGCATGCCTGATGAAGGGAACTATAATTTCCTAAGATGGAAAGATACGTACGAAAAAGGGCAGAACGGATCCGGTTGGAATAACGGTAGCGCCTAAGTACCTGATCTTGTCTAAAAATGTTTTGGATATTTATTTTTAGATCAGTCAATTTATGATTAATTCGTAATTTATATTGTTGTGGGGACACGAGCGATATACGAGGTTGGGCCCACAATGTGTGGGCTTACGTCCTCGGGAGAGCGAAGCTCTACCTTGGTTTTCACTATAATAATCAAGTGATACAATTACAATGAGATGATAGCGATAATACGGGTGAAAACGGATCGAAAAATGGTCAAAACTGCAGTTGCGTCGCACTGGGCGCGAGTGTACAGTGCAGGCAGGGGGGCTTCTCGCGACGAATCAATGACTGGTCGCGAGGAGGGCACTGTTCGCGACGAATAGATGATTGGTCGCGAGTCGGTTTGGCTGGCCACTCGTCGCGAGTTGGCGGTTGGTCGCGAGTTGGAGGACTCGTCGAGGCTGATCAGGAGTGGTCGCGAATAGTGTGTTTCGTCGCGAGTCGAGAGTCAGATTCTGCCTGGGAAGTGCGATAAAAGTCCGAACCCCTTCTCAATGCCTTGAGGCACCTATTTATAGAGGAATTTAGCCCAAAACTCACTTTCTTGGGCACATAAGCATAGTCCACCTCACTTAACCAAAAATGAATAAATATTCCTAATTATGATATAATAAATCCATGTTGATCTCGAAGCCTCGGGAACCAAACCGGACAAGATATTAGTCGGAGATACGATCAGAAAATTCCCGAGAACCTCGTATATTGATCTTTCGCTTTTAGATAGCGAATTCGCAGCCAGACAACCTTATTGCACCTGTTCGGTGCGCTCCCGGCGGCAAATGACGAAAATACCCCTAGCTTCGTCCGGAGCCGAAATACTTCAAAATGCTTACAGAGGCTTTATATGTCGCTCGACAAGCCAGAATGACGAGAATACCACTTGAGAATGCCATCCGATAAAAATATGAGAATACCGAAAATACAGAGAATACCGAGAATACCGAAAATGCCAATAACCACATTAGACGAGCTCCCGGGTGAGAATAAATACAAGAGAATACACCTGGGTAATATCAGAAGGGTATAACCACATAACAGAAAACCCCATCTTTGGTCATGAACGATGATTTCTTCTGATCCTCTTTAGCCAAGAAGATCTGGTGATACCCAGAATAAGCATCCATGGTACTCATCATGGTGCTACCAGAAACAGCATCTACCAGTCGGTCGATGTGCGGCAACGAGAAAGGATCTGACTCACAGCTTTTGTTTACATCGGTAAAATCGATGCACATTCGCCATTTCCCGTCCGGTTTGGAAACCACCACTGGGTTTGCAACCCATTCAGTATAGTGGATTTCTCTGAATAAATCCTGACCGTAGCAGCTTATTCACTTCAGCCCGGATGATCTCGATCTTCTCAGGAGAATAGCGTCTCCTTTTCTGCCTAACAGGCTTCGTTCCTGGCTNGAGCCGAAATACTTCAAAATGCTTACGGAGGCTTTATATGTCGCTCGGCAAGCCAGAATGACGAGAATACCACTTGAGAATGCCATCCGATAAAAATATGAGAATACCGAAAATACCGAGAATACCGAGAATACCGAAAATTCCAATAACCACGTTAGACGAGATCCCGGGTGAGAATAAATACAAGAGAATACACCCGGGTAATATCAATAGTCCCCTATTTTTCAGATTCAGAGTCTGAGTCGTAAACCATATATCAATAGCTCGTCCCGAAAGTCAATTATCGTTCTGGGGTCCCGCCGATGAAATCCTTTGCACGGTTGAAAACCTCTCGTCAATACGATCGTTTTGACACTAAGTACGTCAGATTCTGAGCTCGGGTGAAAATTTCGGGATTTTCCGGCTCGGTATTCTGCCCCTATAAATACACTGCTCGCTCCTCACATTTCATTCTCTCTCGCGCGTTCCTGGACTCTCGCGACGAATCCTACTAACTGTGTCACTCGCGATCAATCATACCACTGTACCACTCGCGACGAATCCAACTTACTGTACCACTCGCGACCAAACTCGTAAGTCGCGACGAAACGTGTATAAGTTAAACCAGGACTGTTCTACTCGCGACGATAACTCGCGAGTACTGTAGTAGTCGCGACGAAACATTGACTTGTCGCGACTCGGACTTAAAAATTGTAAAATTAACTTCAAAAAAAATAAATTTGAATTTAAATTTACCAATGTCTTCCGATCGCACAGAATCTTCGGGGTCTGCCATCTCATCTTCAAGCCATTCGGACTCTTCATCCAATCCGAGGAGTTTCGATTCGTTCTCAGCCCCGTTACCTCCCTGCCTTTCCACCGTAAACTCTCATTTTTTCGAGAGGGTAACTCATCTTGAAAACACCCTCGGTCCTCAAAATTCCGCGGTTAAAGCTCTTAAATCCTTTAACCAACCTCATATCATGCATTCTCGGAAGTGGAGATCGATTCTTGAACAATATTATTTCCCTTCCGACTGTGTGTTATACCAACCTGATCCTAGCGACCGCCTTTTGACGCATCCGATTGCCACCCATACCGTTTCTCTCGAACATTTAGAATGTGGCCTTCGCTTTCCTCTCCATCCTTTCCTTGTAGAATTGCTCTCCCATCTACAAATCCATTTTTTTCAACTAACTCCGAATTCCATTTCTCTTGTCATCGCCTTCATAATATTTATGGAGGTGAATTGTATCCCCCCAACCATAGATCTTTTCTTCCGCATATTCTATATCGGTGCGGCCGTCAATTTTGGTGCCTAGGGTTGTATATATTTCCGCCCGCGGCACAAGACGAGCCTACTTCCTTTTTCCGCACCCCACTCCAACCATGACTGGAAGAAACATTTTTTCTTCGTCAGCGGGGTGGGGGAGACGAGGCTGTCTCCCTTGAGCCTTCCTTGGCGGTTCCCCGTTGAAGGGGAACCATTTTTCCCTGAGGCCTACGGCCCAAAATTCCGGACGTCCCTTCCGAGATCCCTGATGAAGGCGTTCCTTGATTGCTCTAGGTCTGACGGCGCTGACTGGACCGTGAAGACCTTACTTTACGCTCCGATCCTTGTTGCCTTCATCCTCCTTCCGGTCCCCCCACACTTTAGTAGAGAACTGCTAGGTACCTCATCCGTGTATTCATCCGTGTATTAATAATTCTTTTTTGATAGGATCAAAGCTTAGGAACCTAATTTAATTTATTCTAAGTTCAAGCTTGCGTTTCTCACTTAACTTGTGTGTTTTGCAGATAAGATAATGGCTCCCGCTCAGGATCAAAATAAGAAGGGGGACCGGCTGAATTTCCTACNCCAGAATTACGAGAATACCACTTGATAATGCCATCCGATAAAAATATGAGAATACCGAGAATACCGAGAATACCGAAAATACCAATAACCACGTTAGACGAGCTCCCGGGTGAGAATAAACACAAAGGAGTATACCCGGGTAATATCAATAGTCCCCTGGTTTTCAGAATCAGAGTCTGAGTCATAAACCATATATCATCAGCTCGTCCCGAAAGCCAATTATCGTTCTGGAGCTCCGCCGAGGAAATGCTTAGCACGGTTGAAATTCTCTCGTTGATACGATCGTTTTGACACTAAGTACGTCAGATTCTGAGCTCGGGTGAAAATATCGGGATTTTCCGGCCCGGGATTTTTCCCCTATAAATACACTGCTCGCTCCTCACAATTCATTCTTTCTCGCGCGTTTACTGAACTCTCGCGATGAATCACTCTTCTCGCGACGAATCACGCTTGTTTACTTCTCGCGACGAATTGCTCTTCTTGCGACGAATCGAACAAACTGTTTCACTCGAGACGAATAAGTAAGTCGCGACGAATCTTTAATCAAACCAGAACACTGTGCGTCTCGCGACGAGCACTAGCGAGCACTGTACCACTCGCGAAGAAACACTAACTCGTCGCGACTCGGACTTAAAAATTTTAAAATTAATTTCAAAAATTAAATTTGAACTTAAATTTACCAATGTCTTCCGATCGTACCGAATCCTCGAGATCTGCCTCCTCATCTTCAAACCATTCGGACTCTTCATCCAATCCGGGGAGTATCGATTCGTTTTCAGCCCCTTTTCCTCCTTGCCTTTCCACCGTAAATTCCCATTTTTTCGAGAGGGTGACTCACCTTGAAAACACCCTCGGTTCTCAAAATTCCGCGGTTAAAGCTCTTAAATCCTTTAACCAACCTCATAGCATGCATTCTCGGAAGTGGAGATCGATCCTTGAACAATATTATTTCCCTTCCGACTGTGTGCTATACCAACCTGATCCTAGCGACCGCCTTTTGACGCCTCCAATTGCCACCCATACCGTTTCTCTCGAACATTTAGAATGTGGCCTTCGCTTTCCTCTCCATCCTTTCCTTGTAGAATTGCTCTCGCATCTACAAATCCATTTTTTTCAACTAACTCCGAATTCCATTTCTCTTGTCATCGCCTTCATAATATTTATGGAGGTGAATTGTATCCCCCCAACCATAGATCTTTTCTTCCGCATATTCTATATCGGTGCGGCCGTCAATTTTGGTGCCCAGGGTTGTATATACTGCCGCCCGCGGCACAATACGAGCCCACTTCCTTTTTCCGCACCCCACTCCAACCATGACTGGAAGAAACATTTTTTCTTCGTCAGCGGGGTGGGGGAGACGAGGTTGTCTCCCTTGAGCCTTCCTTGGCTGTTCCCCGTTGAAGGGGAACCATTTTTCTCTGAGGCCTACGGCCCAAAATTCCGGGCGTCCCTTCCGAGAACCTTGAGGAAGGCGTTCCTGGACTGCTCTAGGTCTGACGGTGCCGACTGGACCGTGAAGACCCTACTTTATGCTCCGATCTTGGTTGCCTTCAACCTCCTTCCGATCCCCCCCCACTTTAGTAGAGAACTGCTAGGTACCTCGTCCGTGTATTCACCCGTGTATTAATAATTCTTTTTTGATAGGATCCACGCTTAGGAACCTAGTTTAATTTATTCTAAGCTCAAACTTACGTTTCTCACTTAACTTGTGTGTTTTGCAGATAAGATAATGGCTCCCGCTCAGGATCAAAATAAGAAGGGGGACCGGCTGAATTTCCTCCGCGATCTTCTTGCGGAGGATGATGAGCTTCTTTTTGAGGCGCCACCGGGGACTCGGAATCGCACTGCCGCGGCCGAGTTGGCGTCAAGTTTGCGAGAGACGGCGTCTCCAACTGGAGAGATAGGACGGAACGTTCCTCCACCACCACAACCTGCTGCGGCCGATCTCGGGCAGATAGAAGAGGATCCGGCTGCAACAATTATTGAGAGCCCCCAAGACCTAATCCCGTTGTCTCGGCGATTAGGATATACGGTTGAAGAGCCCACCCCCGATGACGGCATGTACGACTTCGCCGAAAACTTAGTGGACATCATCGGGGACGATGAAGAGGGCGAGATAAGTGGGGAGCAGCTGACGGAACCGGTGGTGGAGGAAACACGCCGAGAGGTCTACTCGGAGGGAGTGACTAGCCGGGTATCTCGCTCGGATAAGGGAAAAAGACCGGCGGAGGAGCCCGCCGTCTTCGAGATTGCGGAACCCAACAGAAAGAGTGGGTTAA
This sequence comes from Utricularia reniformis, assembly GCA_009725065.1. Taxonomy (NCBI): domain Eukaryota; kingdom Viridiplantae; phylum Streptophyta; class Magnoliopsida; order Lamiales; family Lentibulariaceae; genus Utricularia; species Utricularia reniformis. The sequence goes on from RWGZ01001430.1 coordinate 60,165, forward strand.
CCGCCAGTTTTATCGACGCCTTCCGTATCCACGACATCCCGAGGTTAACGGTTAAGGAGTGGCTCGATATGGGACGCCGGGCCGGCTTTGTTTTAATAAAGGACGGGCTCACCTTCCGAATTCCGAGGTGCGACAATGTGTCGAGCCGGGCGGCCCTGACATATTTGGAGCGGAACCCGGAGTTACCGCCTCGTGGTCGGGATGACCACACAGTGTTTACCGACGTCGGTCGGTTAATGAGTCAGACCGCGACGATGCGTCGCGCCATTGGGGAGGTTCGTTACAACGACGATTTCTTCGCAGCTTTATTCTTTTCAATATACTAACCTTTCTTGTTTTTATTTCAGATGGAGCGTACCATAATCGAGTTGGGTACCGCAGCTGCAGTAGGGGAATACTGTATGCTTAGGCATTCGGAGCTCGACTCGCCGGACTTGATCGGGGAGCAAACCAGGAAGGCGGCGGAGAAGCTGATGCAGAATCAGCGAGACAAGCATGCTCATGAGATGGCAGCACTCCGCGAAGAGCATAGTAAGGCGATCGAGTCTCTACTCCGAGCTCATCGCAGCGAGCTGACAGAAAACTACGCCTTCCATATCGGGCAAAGGCACGCCCTCGAGCAATCAATAGAGACCCTCAAGGTGAACGAGAAGTACGCACAGGACAAGCTGAAGGAGATCCGAGAGCAAACTGAAGAGAAATTGAAGAAGGCCAAAGAAGAGAACGTGGCCGACAAAAAGGCTCTCGGAAAAGCTGTGCAGGAGGTCAAAGAGCTCACGTCAAAGAATGAAGGCCTCCAATCTATCACTGATCGACTCCGGGCACGAATCACGAAGCTGCCGTCCCAGATTAACGATTGCTTCCGGAAGCTAATATGGGAGTACACAGTCCACTCTCCTACTTTCCGGAATCTGGGGGCGGTAGCTCATGCTAAGTCGAATGTCCTGTACTTCTTACAGGGGAGTGTCCAGACGCAGAGAATCCTGGGCATATCGTTGACCGCCGAGGAGAAAAAGAAGCTCGATCCCAAACTCAACGGGAAATTCGAGCCTATATCCGGTGAGGGCACGTTGGATTGCTCACAGGATCCGTTCGGGGCGCTACATTTTAATTTGGATGAAGATCTTCACCAACAGCTTTACTCGGAGGATATTGAGACGGAGGAGGGTCCATCTCCGGATGCATTTAAGAGATTGGCTACTTTATTCCCGGAACCAATGGGCCCTCTCGTGGCGGAGCTCCTGAAAGACGACGATGTAATGGCGGTGTATAACCCTCAAATATATACCCCCGCTAGCGTAACTGGAGCTCGGGAGCGCCACCAAGATGAAATAGCGAGGTTTTCAGCTGCCAAACCTCCCTCCTCTCAAAAAATAAAGCTGGTGAAAAAGCGCCCCAGCGGACCTGGTGAAGGCTCAGGCTCCCAGAAGAAGAAGAAGAAATAAACTTCTGTAACTGACTTCTTCGGTTTTTGTATTCCCCATATATATAAAATTTGCTTTTATTTTCCTTTCGATTTTTGCACTTTACTTTCGAATAAAGAACCATACTCTGAATGATGTAAATTCTCCTCTTCTCAACTTATTTGGCCGTCACATTCTTAGAGAAATGTATAATTCCGAATAATTCACTTTAAGAAATGACCTTTCGAGAATATATAAGAATATGCGTGAATCTCCGATATGGAATCTGTAATTCCGAATAATCCTTAACAAGAAATAACCTTTCGAGATAATAAGAATATGCTTGAATCTCCGATTATTGATGCGCATCGACAACGCATATAATAATAATAAGGACGTAAGAGAGTCCCCAGTGTAGTGGGGTTTGCACAAGTCTGCGATAACTCTAAGGCGAAAGCCTCTTTAAAATGAGTAGATACTCAAGATAAGTCCACATTTCTGCATTCACCAATATATCTCTGCCACCGGTATATACTTACACCCGGGGTCATCTAATTCTCGCCGCCGGTATATACTTGCACCCGGGGCCATCAAACTCTCGCCGCCGGTATATACTTGCACCCGGGGCCATCAAACTTTCACCGCCGGTATATACTTGCACCCGTGGCCATCTCACTTACTCGGCCCGTCCATAAGACGGCGCCGTCGTACATTTGACCCGTTCATAAAACAGTGTCATTTGGCCCGTTCATAAAACGATGCCATCGCACTTTCGACCCGTTCATAAAACGGTGTCATTTGGCCCGTTCGTAAAACGGTGCCACCGCACTTTCGACCCGTTCATAAAACGGTGTCATTTGGCCCGTTCATAAAACGGTGCCATGCGGAAAAGGACCAGCCTCCGGCGAGGGCGCGACCCTCGTCGGCGTGTCATGGGGGAGTCAGGTATATACTTGCACCCTGATTTGCCACGGAAATATACATCACAACAAACAGGCCTCTTAACATATTCCAACAGTCATTGTGTATAGACGGTTCTGCCGCGGACAGGAAGACTCATCATGTTCAAAATATTTTGACACAGTATTTAATTTGACGAGTTTGAAAATGATCGACTATAAAACCGGTGGCACATTGCATTTCTAATCTATCTTATTTAATTTATTCCAACCTCCTNCACCGCACACTCGCCACCGGTATATACTTGCACCCGGGGCCATCACATTCACGCCACCGGTATATACTTTCACCCGGGGTTGTCATACACTTACTCGGCCCGTCCATAAGACGGCGCCATCGTACATTCGACTCGTTCATAAAACGGTGTCATTCGGCCCGTCCATGAGACGGTGCATTCGCACTCTCGACCCGTTCATAAAACGGCGTCGTTCGGCCCGTCCATAAGACGGTGCCATCCGGAAATGGACCAGCCTCCGGCGAGGGCGCGACCCCCGTCGGCGTGTCATGGAGGAGTCAGGTATATACTTGCACCCTGATTTGCCACGGAAATATACATCACAACAAACAGGCCTCTTAACATATTCCAACAGTCATTATGTACAGACGGTTCTGCCGCGGACAGGAAGACTCATCATGTTCAAAATATTTTGACACAGTATTTAATTTGACGAGTTTGAAAATTTTCGACTATAAGACAGGTGGTACATTGCGTCTCTAATCTAACTTATTTAATTTATTTCATCTTCCTTCGTACTAAAACGCAATGGACCTACTCCTACCTTACCAGTCCCTTAGTCGATTGTATTAATGTCGTCAAAAAAGATACTTAAAAAATTAGAATATGACCACAAAAATAGGGATATTTTTATTTTCAAAAAGATCGATGAGTCACGTCTATACATAATACTTGCGCAAATTGGAATTATGCCAAGTCCGTGGCAGCTCCTCCCCGCTCATATTTTCGATTTTGTACGTTCCTTCCTTCACTACGGCCGTTACTCTGTACGGTCCTTCCCACTTTCGATCCAACTTGCCAACATGCTTTGAGACTTCCACTTTCTTAAGAATCAAGTCTCCAACTTTTAAAAGCATAGGTCGAACGCCTTTGTCGTGCCTCTTAGCTATCCGCCTTTTACATACCTCCATTCGTATTGCGGCTCTATCGCAGATATCATCAATACAGTGAAGGTCCAACTTTCTCATATCCTCGTTCAACACCTCGTCATAAACGATAACTCTTTCCGATAAAATAGTCACTTCAACCGGAGACACGGCCTCAGAGCCATATACCAAAGAGAAAGGGCTGAATCCGGTAGTGGACCTCGGTGATGTCCGATATGCCCACATCACATTATGCAATTCATCCACCCAAGAGCCTTTGGATTCATCTATCCGTGTTTTTAGCTGTTGTAGGATAATACGATTGATAACCTCTATAAGCCCATTTGTTTCTGGGTGTGCCACGGAGGTAAACCGCTGTTCAATTCCATAACTCTCACACCATTCATTAACCCTCTTTCCGGCAAATTGCGTTCCGTTATCTGATACCAAAATCCTAGGAATTCCGAATCGACACCCAATATACCTCCAAAGGAAACTGATAACTTCCTGTTCCCGAACGCGTGATACAGCTTCAAACTCTATCCACTTGGAGAAATGCTCCACAGCCACGATGCAGAACTTATTTTGGCTAGGTGCCTTCGGAAATGGTCCTAAAATATCGATGACCCACATATCAAAAGGGCATGTTGTCGGTAAAGGCTTCATATTAGCTCTCGGTACATGATGCACGTTTGAGTGGAACTGACAAGCGGAACAATCCTGAACAAAAATCACACAATCTTTCACCAGCGTTGGCCAAAAATAACCGGCCCTCTTAACCTTGTTCGCCAAAGATCGACCTGATGAATGATCACCACAGTCCCCAGCGTGAACCTCTTCTATAACGGCCTTTGCCTGTACTGGGGACAAACATCGAAGATATGGGCTCCAAAATTCTTCTTATACAACTTATCATCCACATAGACAAAATTTGTAGCCATTTGCATAGTCCTTCGAGCCTCACCTTCGTCGGTGGGTAATTCTCTCTTGATCAGATAATTTACAATAGCATCTTTCCATGATGGCTCGTCGGTTACGGCATCCAATAAAAACCATGTCTCATTCGAAAGTTCCAAATTAGCCACCTCGGCCGTCTGTTTCTCCAATGGACTGACAGAGGGCTGGTAGTGGATCATTGTTATTATCCTCGACTCATCCGAGAGTTCTAAAATCGTCGCCGCCTTTGCAAGATCGTCTGCACGCGTGTTTTACTCCTTTGGGATATACGTGAGCGTAAATATCTTAAGATTCTTAGACACCTCTTTGAGCTTTTCTAAATATTTGCACAAATGGTTCCCCTTGGTGGAGGAATTATCTGCAAATTGGTTCACCACTAACTGCGAATCCGAATGAGCATGCAAACGAACGATTCCAATTTCCACTGCCAAGTTAATACCAAATATCAAGGCTTCATACTCGGCGACGTTGTTCGTTGCAGGGAAGCGCAACTTTACAGCATACTCATGTTCTTCACCAGAGTTCCTTTCTTTAAAATAAACACCAATACCGGCTCGCCCGGCAGATACCGATCCATCGACAAAGGTGTCCCAATACTCCTAAATACCCAATTCCTCCGACTGAGTCATCTCTACTATGAAATCCACTAATACTTGAGCCTTTAATGCTAGCCTGGAGGTATACTCTATCTGATACTGGCCCAATTCGATATTCCACTTTGCTAGCCTACCAGAGGCATCAATCTTTGATAACACGCTTCGGATAGGCTGATCTGTCAAGACTGCAATGTGATGTCCTTGAAAATAGTGCCTCAACTACCTTGAGGCGACAATCAGGGCTAATACGAACTTCTCAAAATCAGTATATCGGGACTCCGCTCCCTACAATTTCCTGCTCACATAATATATCGGTCTGTGCTCTTTGTCGCTAAGTCTGACCAACGCGGCGCTCACTGCCTCTTTTGTCACTGACAAATATAAACCCAACGGTTCTCCCGGAGATGGAGGAGACATAAACGGTGGTTTACTCAGATAGTCTTTTAAACTCTCAAAAGCCCTGCTACATTCGTCGTCCCAATACAAAAGATTCGTTTTGCACAAAACCTTAAAAAATGGCAAACTTCTCTCTGCAGATCGCGAGATGAAGCGATTTAATGAGGCTAACCTCCCAGTTAGCCTTTGAACTTCCCTAACAGTCGTCGGAGGGGTCATTTCTTGGATAGCTGTTATCTTATCCGGATTCATCTCAATTCCTCTTTCAGATACCATAAAGCCGAGGAATTTGCCTCCTTTCACACAAAAAGCACACTTGAGTGGATTCAATTTCATTTTATACTTTCTCAGCACCCCAAAACAATCATTCAAATACTGGATGTGATTATCCCCATGTTTACTCTTTATTAATATATCGTCGATATAAACCTCCAAAGACTTTCCGATCATATCTTTGAACATCGAATTCATTAAACGTTGATAGGTGGTCCCAGCATTTTTCAACCCAAATGGCATAACTCTATAACAAAAAATGCCTTTGTTTGTCATAAACGAAGTAAACAACTTGTCCTCACAATGCATGAAAATTTGGTTATATCCCTTAAAGGCATCTAACATACTAAGCAATTCAAAGCCACAGGCCGCATCCACCATCATGTCAATGGCCGGCAGCGGATACGGATCCTTCGGGCATGCTTTATTTAAATTAGTAAAATCGATGCAAACTCTCCAGCCACCACTCGTCTTTGGGACCACCACTGGATTCGCGACCCAATCCGTGTATCTAACAGGCTTTATGAATCCTGCCTGCAGCAAACTTTCCACCTCCTCATCAATCGCCCTCTCTTTCTCATGGGAAAACTTCCTCTTCTTCTGATGAACTGGTCGCACATATGGGTTAACATTGAGTCTATGAGAACAGACTTGGGGATCAACCCCCACATAATCCTGATAAGACCAAGCAAAAACATCTACATTACTTTGCAAAAAAGAAATTACCTCCTTCTCAACCTCTGGTGACAACTCGGACCGATTGTCACTGTCTTTTCAAGATTGCCGGGAAATAAAGGCACTGTCTTGATTCCCAAAGGCTCCATCTTCATATCGTTCTCTTTAAACTTCCTAAGAGAGGGTCCGTCGTTTGTGTCAATAACTTCATCAGACGAGAATTCCACCATGCAAACAGGTAACTTGGCTTTCGATCCATCCATACCACTTCTACACATCACATTATAACATGATCGCGCCAGCTCTTGATCTCCCTTCATCTTCCCAACTCCTAATTGTGTTGGGAACTTCATCATCAAATGTGGCTGAGACACCACAGTTCCAAATAAGTTTAAACAACTTCTCCCCAGGATTGCATTATAAGGGAGTATAGGGAGATCCACCACCACAAACTCCACCATCAAAGTTCTTGATATTTCGGGATCGCCCAAAGTCACCGGCAGAAAAACAGATCCCTCAGCCGCAACAACGCTATTATTAAAACCAACTAGTTTCGTGTGCACAGGTTGGAGTTGGGTGGTTCCTTTCAGTGCCATTTGCTCAAAGGCCGCAAGAGTCAATATGTTGGTAGCGGCCCCGGTGTCGACTAACACTCGAGAAACCGGATGATTCGCAATAATAGGAGAGACAACCAATGCATCATCTTGTGGGGAGAAAACCCCAGATAAATCCTCAGGTCCGAAAGAGATCGTCATCTTGTCCAAGTCCGTCAATTGGACCGTGTTAATTTCCATGAATCGCCCCTGTTGGTGTAGTGCCTGAAAGGAACGTTTACGGGCGCGATTCGAATCGCCGACACTTTTTCCCCCTGCGATAGTCATAATGTTGGGGCCTAGGTTGCCCCATCTTGGTTGGGCATTTTTAAACATTCAAAATAGGTTGACCCTAGTTAGGGCCAACCGGAGGAGGAGGCAATGTTTGCTGATTCGCGGGGGCTGGTGGATAAGCTTCATATTCGTACCCCTGCTGATTTCTTTGCGGCTGATGCCTGCCGCGGCCACGATAGTTGTTTCCTCTCCTTCCTCCTCTCTGATTCTATCTGCCACCATTAAAGAATCCTCTCTGGCCACCTCCTTGACGCTGGCCACGCTGTCCTCCGTATCTACGCCCTCTTTCATTTGTCCGTGGTGTATCGGCCCTTGGGGGTTTGGGTGCCGTCCCCTCCGGAATACTTATATTGATATTTTCCAGTTAAGACTCGGGTAGAGCCTCCACAGTGCTGATCAGTTCATCAAGCTGACCCAATTCTAACAACCTTTCTACCTCGGACATTAACTCCCGGCAATCATTGGTTGCGTGCCCAAAACTCCGATGGAAGCGACAAAATACTTGGGACTCGTAAGCCCCCGGCGTTGGTTCATGCAAAGGAGGAGGATAACGAAGTGAACCTGCCTTCTTTTGCTCGATAATCGCAAAAATCTGCTCATAATTGTATGTGGGAAATGCTCTCAACTTCGGTTTTGCATGTGGGACAATCTTGTCCGGCCCGCGACTTGCAACAATATTGTGGGAACCATATGCCCGCACTTCGATCACTCCATGATCTCGCAAACCTTCATCTTCTCGGATATACTGTGTGCATCTCAAAGCCAAATCCTCCATACTTTCGGGGGGATCCCTATTCAAAGAATTACATAACGGATGCCCAGCTAGAATAAGCTGCAGCACCCCAACCTTCTCACTAACAGTGATCCGAGGTATTTTCCTACACTCGGCCTCGAAACGGGTAATAAAACCCAACAATCTTTCCGAAGAATCATACCGCAACGCGGTCAAAGAAGTAATAGACTTTATCGGCGTGTTAAAAGGCGCGAAAGCCGAATAGAATTGATCCTTAAAATCCTGATAAGAAACGATCGAACGTTTCGGCAACCGGTTAAACCATCGGAGGGCTGATTCTTTAAGAGAGGCGGCGAAGACGAAACACATGGCCGCATCACTGAAATTCATCAAACTTACATGGATTTCCAAATTCGACGTATGAGCATGCGGGTCAGTCGACCCGCGATACTGTGGAAGATCCTTAGGCATTTCAATAAATTCGGAGCGAGTGGCTCCGATAATTGCCATGGAAAAAGGAGATAGGGCATTCGAAGTATTCCATGGACTTTGCAAAACTTCCAAAGATGGTGACGCCTTTCCTCGATTACCGATGGGCTCATTAACCCTCTCATTCTCAAAGTAGTCTCCCTCGTAAGCTGAGGTCTGATGAGTATCCCGGGTGTGCTCCCCGTACACTCGCCTCCTTTCCTGGCCAAGAGTCAGATTAGCCTCCAACTGGTTCATCCTAGCCTCGCTTTGCTCCAACTTCCCGCTCATCTCCTTAAATTTTGATTCTATCAACTCTCCAATCTTTTGTAAAGTGTTGCTTTGCTCTTCGATTGCTGCGGCATTTGCCCGTGGTTCCGGAACACGATCAATATCATCCTCTGAAGCCACATTAATAACAGGTTCCGGGGTGGCATTGTTCCTTCGGGCTCTCCTTTGAGCCTCAACTTGCTCTAATTGGGCGATTAAAGTACGCCTTCGCTCTTCCAAATCCTCATCGGGTTCTGTCTGATCAGCAGATCTAGAGCGTGCAGGTGGCGGCAGGTGGGCGGTGTTACGGACCGCAACTCGGCCAACTCGTGCGAATTCATAACATTTGGACAGACATTCACGTGATCGAGGATAAAAACTTGGTTCCCCCCGGATGAAAACCCGCTCCGGGAGGGACGAATAGTCACATTTTGAGCAGGGGGCTCCTCCAGAACTGACGACCGAGCCCCCTGTAATACAGCATAATCATCATTAATTTGAGGAATTGGATCCGCCTCAAATTCTTCGTCAAAAGTATCTTCATTAGAATTCCGAGAAGTCATGATAGTAGAAATCCAAACTCAGCAATAAAGCTCTCAATGGGATAAAAGATCTCGGTCCCCACGGACGGCGCCAAACTGATCTAGTCTAAAAATATTTTGGGTGTTTATTTTTAGATCAGTCAATTTAAAAATTACTCGAAATTAAATTGTTGTGAGGACACGAGCGATATACGAGGTTGGGCCCACAATGTGTGAGCTTACGTCCTCGTGAGAGCAAAGCTCTACCTTGGTTTCCACTATAATAATCGAGCGATACAAGTACAATGAGGTAACAATGATAATACGGGCAAAAAAGGCTCGAGAAACGATCGAAAACGCTCAGTCAGGCTCGAAAAACTGGCAGTCGCGAGTTGTGGTCAACAAGTCGCAGAAAACACTGTACTAGCAATGCAGCCGGCACTGTATGAGCAACGCAGCCGACACTGTACGAGCAACGCAGCCGACACTGCACGAGCAACGCAGCCGACACTGTACGAGCAAGAACTCGCGAATAGTGACTGCAGGCAAGAGTTCTCGCGAATAGTAATCCAGATGAGGGTGGCCGCGAGTTTCGGTGCGAGTTCTCGCGAATAGTAATCCAGATGAGGGTGGCCGTGAGTTTTGGTGCGAGTTCTCGCGAATAGTAACCCAGATGAGGGTGGCCGCGAGATTTGGTACGGTAACTCGCGAATAGTGGCTGAAAAACGAAGTCTCGCGATTTCGAGCGAAAGTCTTGCCTTGGGAGATGCGAAAAGGGTTCGAATCCTTTCTCAATGCCTTAGGACTCCTATTTATAGAGAAATCCAGCCCAATCAATAAGTTTTAGGCCCAAGAGCCCAATTTCATTAGATTAAGCCCAAGGCACCTAAATAATATCCAATTAAATTAGAACAAATGTCATTCTGCAATAGAACTTCGGAAATGCGTCTCGATCTAGAATTAGGTGGAAATATCGATGAGAAAATACCGGAGAACCTCTTAAAATAATTCACTTCTTCCAGATGTCGAATATACAGCCACATAACATCATTGCACCTGACCGGTGCGCCCCCGGGTGACAAATAACGAAAATACCCCTGGCCCCGTCCGGGGACGAAATGACCCGAAACATCTCAAAATGCTTACAGAGAGTTTATACGGGGCTCATCGAGCCAGAATTGTGAGAATACCACTTGAGAATGCCATCCGATAAAAATATGAAAATACCAAAAATACCAATAACCACGTCGGACGAGCCCCCGGGTAAGGATAAACCCAAGAGAAAATACCCGAGTAATATCAATGTTTTAACAGCATCAATTCAAGTTTAATTGAAATCAAAATCAGCACACATATAACATGTGGAACTATGTGAAAAATGAGCCAAATGATAGTCATACAAATCACATTGAATATTTGGTAAACCAAGTGTATTCAAACTAAACAAAGTCTAACATCACGAATACTCTATGTATATACATAAAATGTAAGTTCGAAAACGGAATGATCGTACAAGTCATAACAACACGACTCAAGTTTTAACAACATCAATTCAAGTTTAATTGAAATTAAAATCAGCACATCTAGAACTCGTGGAACTATGTGAAAAATGAGCCAAATGAAATTCATACAAATCACATTGTAAATTTAGAAAAACCAAGTGTATTCAAACTAAATAATGTTTAACATCATGAATACTTGTTCTATATACAAAAAAAGTAAGATCGAAAACGGAATAATCGTGCAAGTCATAACAAAACGACTTCATGTCATAGCATTTAAACAATAGTTTAATCACATATATCATGGTATAACCAAGTTAATATTGGTTCTTACAACATATATTCATGTTTTAAAAACATCAATTCAAGTTTTATAGATTTCAAAGTCATCACACCTATAACATGTGGAACTATGTGAAAAATAAGTCAAATGATACTCATACAAATCACAATGTAAATCTGGTAAAACCAAGTGTATTCAAACTAAATATAGCCTAACATGAATAATACTTGTTGTATATACAAAAAAGTATTTTCGAAAACGGAAAGATCGTGCAAGTAATAACATTACAACTTCATTTCATAGCATTTAAACTGTAGTTTAATCACATAAATAATGGTATAACCAAGTTATTCTTGGTTCTAACAACATTTATTAATGTTTTAACAACATCAATTCAAGTTTTATTGAAATCAGAGTCATCACACCTCGAACATGTGGAACAATGTGAAAAATGTGCCAAAGGATATTCATACAAATCACATTGTAAATTTGGAAAAAACCAAGTGTATTCAAACTAAATAAAACCAAATATCACTAATACTTGTTGTATATACAAAAAGTAAGTTCAAAAGCAGAATGATCGTGCAAGTCATAACAACATGACTTCATGCATAGCATTCAAACTATAGTTTAATCAAATAAATCAAGGTATAACCAAGCTATTCTTGGTTCTAACAACATGTATTCATGTTTTAACAACATCAATTCAAGTTTAATTGAAATCAATATCAACACACCTAGAACGTGTGGAACTATGTGAAAATGAGCCAAACGATATTCATACAAATCACATTGTAAATTTGGAAAAAACCAAGTGTATTCAAACTAAATAAAACCAAATATCACTAATACTTGTTGTATTTACAAAAAATGTAAGTTCATAAACGGAATGATCGTGCAAGTCATAACAACACGGCTTCATGTCATAGCATTTAAACTATAGTTTAATCACATAAATCATGATATAACCAAGTTATTCTCGGTTCTAACAACATGTATTCATGATTTAACAACATCAATTCAAGAATCAATGAAATCAATATCAACACACCTAGAACGTGTGGAACTATGTGAAAAATGAGCCAAACGATATTCATACAAATCCCATTGTAAACTTGGTAAAACTAAGTGTATTCAAACTAAATAAAGCCTAACAATAATACTAGTTGTATATCCAAAAAATGAATGTTCGAAAAAGGAATGATCGTGCAACTAATGACATTACAACTTCATGTCACAACATTTAAACTGTAGTTTAATCACATAAATAATGCTATAACCAAGATATTTTTGGTTCTAACAACATGCATTCATGTTTTAGCAACATCAATTCAAGTTTAATTGAAATCTGATCTAGTCTAAAAATATTTTGGGTATTTATTTTTAGGTAAGTCAATTTATAATTTACTCGAAATTAGATTGTTTGTGGGACACAAGCGATATACGAGGTTGGGCCCACAATGTGTGGGCTTACGTCCTCGGGAGAGCAAAGCTCTACCTTGGTTTCCACTATAATAATCAAGCGGTACAAATACAATGAGGTAATAATGATAATACGGGGAAAAACGGTTCGAAAAACGATCGAAAACGATCAGTCGGGCTCAAAAAACCTGCAGCCGCAAGTTGTGATCAACAACTCGCAGAAAACACTATACTAGCAATTCAGCCGGCATTGTACTAGCAACGCAGCCGGCACTGTACGAGCAACGCAGCCGGCACTGTACGAGCAACGCAGCTGACACTGTACGAGCAACGCAGAGAACACTGTACGAGCAAGAACTCGCGAATAGTGACTGCAGGCAAGAGCTCTCGCAAATAGTAATCCAGAAGAGGGTGGCCGCGAGTTTCGGTGCGAGTTCTCGCGAATAGTAACCCAGATGAGGGTGGCCGCGAGTTTCGGTGCGAGTTCTCGCGAATAGTAACCTAGATGAGGGTGGCCACGAGATTTGGTACGATATCTCGTGAATAGTGGCTGAAAAACGAAGTCTCGCGATTTCGTGCGAAAGTCTTACCTTGGGAGATGCGAAAAGTCCGAATCCTTTCTCAATGCCTTAGGACTTCTATTTATAGAGAAATCCAGCCCAATCAATAAGTTTTAGGCCCAAGAGCCCAATTTCATTAGATTAAGCCCAAGGCACCTAAATAATATCCAATTAAATTAGAACAAATGCCATTCCGCAATAGAACTTCGGAAATGCGTCTCGATCTAGAATTAGGTGGAAATATCGATGAGAAAATACCGGAGAACCTCGTAAAATAATTCACTGCTTCCAGATGTCGAATATACAGCCACATAACATCATTGCACCTGACCGGTGCGCCCCCGGGTGACAAATTACGAAAATACCCCTGGCCCCGTCCGGGGCCGAAATGACCCGAAACATCTCAAAATGCTTACAGAGACTTTATACGGGGCCCAGCGAGCCAGAATTGTGAGAATACCACTTGAGAATGCCATCCGATAAAAATATGAAAATACCGAAAATACCAATAACCACGTCGGACGAGCCCCCGGGTAAGGATAAATACAAGAGAATATACCCGGGTAATATCAATAGTCCCCTGGTTTTCAGATTCAGAGTCTGAGTCGTAAACCATATATTAACAGCTCGTCCCGAAAGTCGATACTTGCTCGGGAATTTTTTTTGGAAAAACAGTTAGTAGGGTTGAGAACCCCTCGCAGACGCGATCGTTTTGACACTAAGAACATCAGATTCTGAGCTCGGGCCAAAATCTCGGGATTTTTCCCGACACGAGGATCCGGCCCTATAAATACCGGATCCCCCCCTGTTACAGTACTTATTCGCGGAAACACAAACTCTTTCGCGACTTTTCGACCGATTTCTCGCGAATACTCTCAAAGCACAGTGACTCGCGACTTTACGAACGATTTCTCGCGACAGCTCTCATTGCACAGTGAGTCGCGACTTTACGAACGATTTCTCGCGAGACACTTAATAAAATCAGGAAAAAATTATAAAAATTTGAAAAACCTTAATTCCGAGAACTTCACATCATGTCCTCCGACTCCGCTCGTTCCTCGAACTCCGATGCCTCGTCCTCTCATTCCTCGGACTCCTCATCCAACTCGGGGAGTTCCAATTCGAGTCTTTCTGCTTTCCGTTCTCCAATTACGAACCCTTATCCTCATTTCTTCGATCGACTCACACATCTCGAGAATACGACCGGTCCTCGGAGTCCTGCTGTCAGTGCCCTAAAGTCTTTTGATCGGCCCTTTACCATGCACCCTCGAAAATGGAAATCTCTGGTGGAAGATTACCACCTCCCTTCCGATTGTGTTCTATACAAGCCGGGTCCTTCTGATCGGATCCTGCGTCCGCCGGTTGGCACCCATACGATTTGTCTCGAATACCTAGAGAGCGGTCTCCGCTTTCCGCTTCACCCTTTCATCTCCGCTCTCTTGACCGCTTTAAACGTCCATCTTTTCCAACTTAACCCAAATGCAATATCTTTGGTGGTTGCCTTCATCATCTTCATGGAGACCAACGGGATTTCGACAACCGTCGATAGCTTTTTCCAAATTTTCCAGATCAGTACCGCTATCCATTATGGTGCCCAGGGTTGCATCTTTTTTCGCCAAAGGCACAAGAAATGCCCCTTCCCATTCTCTACTCCTCACTCGAATCATGACTGGAAGAAGCATTTCTTTTTTGTCACTGGTGTGGGTTCCACCAGATTATCCGTGCTTAGTCTTCCCTGGCGGTTCCCAATTGAAGGGGAGCCTTTCCTTCCGGAGTCTTACTATCCTATCCCGCGATCCATTACTCCTAAGGCTTTGGAGAGGATACTTGCCGCGTGCGCTACATCGGATGGTACTGACTGGACCCCGAAGACGCTATTCTATGCCCCGATCTTGGTCGCCTCCAACATTCTTCCGGCCCCTACCCATTTTAGTAGGGGACTATTAGGTATCTAGACCATACGTTAACACATAAACCATCTCAACACCTCTCCCTCGATAAGCACACCTTCCTAAAACCAGTGTATATATGTTCTTCAACCTTTTTAACTGTACTTCTCACGCGACTTGCTTGTTTTGCAGATAAAATAATGGCTCCCCCCGGAGATCGTTCGAAGCTAGGTGATAAGTTGAGATCCCTCCGTACTCTCGTTACGGAGAAAGATGAGCTGATTTTCGAGATGGCGCCCGGATCTCGGAACCGCACTGCCGCGGACGAGTTGGCGCGGAGCTTGCAAGAAAGTGTGCCGCAGGCAGAAGAGGTCCGACCGGCTACTCCAACACCTCCTGCTCCAGTAACTGAGAATCCCGAGCCCGCAGGACATGAGCCGGCTACAGAGGCCCCCGAGAGCCCTGAAGATTTAATTCCTGTGTCTCGGCGGTTAGAGCTTACTGCTAGGGAGTTTTCCCCCGATGAAGGGATGTACGACTTCGCTGAGACACTAGTGGACATTGTTGGAGATGACGAGGAGGGCGAAATAAGCAGGGGTCAACCGACAGACCCGCTGGTGGAGGAGATTGTCCGGGAGACCCGTCCGAAGGAAAGAACAACTCAAGGAGCTTCTTCGGACAGAGGGAAAAGACCGGTGGAGGGCCCCATCGTTTTGGAGATCGCGGAACCCGATAGGAAGAGTGGGTTAACCGGCGAGTTCCTCGACGCCTTCCGAATAAGAGATATACCGAAACACATAGTGAAGGAATGGCTCGAGATGGGGCGTCAGGCTGGCCTGGTGCTAATAAAAGATGGAGTCACCTCTCGGATCCCGAGGGGTGATAGTGTTTCCAAAAGACCAGCATTGACGTATTTTGAAAGAAATCCGTCACTACCGCCGCGTTGACGAGATGATCACACTGTATTCACCGACTTCGGTCGGTTGATGAGCCAGTTTGCGACCGCACGGCGCATGATGTGGGAGGTTTGTAATCAGATCGGCCATCGTTACTTACTCTTTGTTTCATCCGTATCTTACATGTTTTTCGTCGTTTTTTGCTTTTCTTTCAGATGGAGCGGACGGTTGTGGAGATGAGCACCGCAGCCGCAATAGGGGAGTACTGTATGCTCAGGCACTCGAAGCTTGACAGTCCGGACCTAATTGGAGAGCAGACGAAGAAAGCCGCTGAAAGGTTGATACAGAACCAGCGAGAAAAGCATGCTCAAGAAATGGCGGCGCTCCGGGGAGAACATAACAAGGCGATCGATGCCCTAATTCGGGTTCATCGCAGTGAATTGACGGAGTGTGCGGCGTTTCACATCGGGAAAAGGCATGCTCTTGAGCAATCGATCGACACCCTCAAAAAGAACGAAAAATATGCTCAAGACAAACTGAAGGAGGTTAGGGCTGAGACCGAAGACAAGTTGAGAAGGCCAAAGATGCCAATGCTGCTGATAAGAAGGCTCTCGGGAAGGCCTCGGAGGAGAACAAGGAATTAAAATCAAATAATGAGTCCCTCCAATCCACCGTGGACNGGGGAGAACATAACAAGGCGATCGATGCCCTAATTCGGGTTCATCGCAGTGAATTGACGGAGTGTGCGGCGTTTCACATCGGGAAAAGGCATGCTCTTGAGCAATCGATCGACACCCTCAAAACGAACGAAAAATATGCTCAAGACAAACTGAAGGAGGTTAGGGCTGAGACCGAAGACAAGTTGAAAAAGGCCAAAGATGCCAATGCTGCTGATAAGAAGGCTCTCGGGAAGGCCTTGGAGGAGAACAAGGAATTAAAATCAAAGAATGAGTCCTTCCAATCCACCGTGGACAGTCTTCGGGCTCGAGCCGCTAGGTTGCCGTCCCAGATCAACGATTGTTTCCGGAAACTGATCTGGGAGTATACAGTGCATTCTCCGACTTTCAGAAACCTGGCGGCCCTAGCTACCGCGACCTCGTCTGCTCTTTATTTTTTCAGAGGGAGTGTCCAGACAAAAAGAATCTTGGGCATATCCCTAACTCCTGAAGAGAGGGGAAGACTTGATCCCAGTCTATCTGGTAAGTTCGAGCCTGTGGATGCAGAAGATAAACTAGTCTGCTGGGGGGATCCGTTCGGGGTGCTCACATTCAACTTGGAGGAAGACTTGCACCAGCAGCTATATTCAGAGGAGGTCAAAATATCCGAGGAGGGCCCATCGGTTGACGCATTTCGAAGGTTGGCCGCATTATTCCCGGAACCGGTGGGTCCCCTCGTGGGAGACCTTCTTAAAGACGAGGAGGTGATGGGTCAACGTGACCCCCCATTATATGTTCCTGCTAGTGTGACAGGAGCTCGGGAGCGCCATGGGGTCGAGATGGCGGGCTTTATTCCCGAGAAGTTGACCGTTGGGGGGGATAAAGAAAAAGAGACTCGTCCTCCCTCCTCGACAATTAAGCTGGTAAGAGAGCGCCCTAGCGAAACTGGTGAAGGTTCGGGCTCCAAGAAGAAGAAATAAACCTCCATATCCGTTTTCTTCAGTTCTGTACTCTCCGCATTTTGTATTCCCCTTTAATATATGAAATTTGCTTTCGTTTTTCCTTTTAATTTCTCCACTGTACTTCCAATAAAGAAACGCACTCTAATTAACACAACTTCTCCTCTTCTTAACTTTCCTTACTCGCCACATTCTTCAAGAAATATGTAATTCCGAATAATCCAAATCAAGAGATAAGCTTTCGAGATAATAAGAATATATATGAATCTCCGGTATGGATGCGCAATAATAACGCATATAATAATAATAAGGATGCGTAAAAGTCCCCAATGTAGCGGTGTTTGTATAAGTCTGCGATAACTCTAAGGCGAACGCCTCTTTAAAATGAGTAGATACTCAAAATAAGTCCACCGTTCTGCATTCACCAATCTATCTTTGCCACCGGTATACACTTGCACCCGGGGTCATCACACTCTCGCCACCGGTATATACTTGCACCCGGGGCCATCATACTTTCGCCGCCGGTATATACTTGCACCAGGGGTCAACATACTTTCGCCGTCGGTATATTCTTGCACCCGGGGCCATCACACTTACTCGGCCCGCCCATAACACGGCGCCGTCGTACATTCGACCTGTACATAAAACGGTGTCATTCGGCAGATCAATAAGACGGTGCCATCGCACTTTCGACCCGTTCATAAAACGGTGCCATTCGGCCCGTCCATAAGACGGTGCCATGCGGAAGAGGACCAGCTTCCGGCGAGGGCGCGACCCCCGTCGGCGTGTCATGGAGGAGTCAGGTATATACTTGCACCCTGATTTGCTACAGAAATATACATCACAACAAACATGCCTCTTAACATAATCCAACAGTCATTATGTATAGACGGTTCTGCCGCGGACAGGAAGACTCATCATGTTCAAAATATTTTGACACGGTATTTAATTTGACGAGTTTGAAAATGATCGACTGAAAGACAGGTGGTACATTGCGTTTCTAATCTAACTTATTTAATTTATTCCATCCTCCTTCGTACTAAAACGAATGGACCTACTCCTACCTTACCAGTCCCCTAGTTGATTGTATTCATGTCGTCAAAAAAGATACTTTAAAAATTAGAATATTACCTCAAAAAGAGGGGAAATTTTTATTTTCAAAAAGATCGATGAGTCACGTCTATACATAATTCTTGCGCAAATTGGAAATATGCCAAGTCCGTGGCAGCGCCTCCCAGCTCATATTTGCGATTTTGTACGTTCCTTCCTTCACTACGGCCGTTACTCTGTACGGTCCTTCCCACTTTCGATCTAGCTTGCCGACATGCTTTGAGACGACTACTTTCTTAAGAATCAAGTCTCCAACTTTTAGCAACATAGGTCGAACGCATTTGTCGTGCTTCTTAGCCAACCGCCTTTTACATACCTCCATTCGTATTGCGGCTCTATCGCGGGTATCATCATTACAGTGAAGGTCCAACTTCCTCATATCCTCGTTCAACACCTCGTCATAAACGATAACTCTTTCTGATAAAATAGTCACTTCCACCGAAGACACGGCCTCAGAGCCATATACTAAAGAGAATGGGCTGAACCCGGTAGTGGACCTTGGTGATGTCCGATATTCCCACATCACATTATACAATTCATCCACCCAAGAGCCTTTGGATTCATCTATTCGTGTTTTCAGCTGTTGTAGGATAATACGATTGATTACCTATGTAAGCCCGTTTGTCTCTGGGTGTGCCACGGAGGTAAACCGCTGTTCAATTCCATAACTCTCACACCATTCATTTACTCTCTTACCGGCAAATTGCGTTCCGTTATCCGACACCAGAATCCTGGGAATTCCGAATCGGCACACAATGTACCTCCAAAGGAAACTGATAACCTCCTGTTCCCGAACGCGTGATACAGCTTCAACCTCTATCCACTTAGAGAAATGCTCCACGGCCACGATGCAAAACTTCTTTTGGTTAGGTGCCTTCGGAAACGGTCCTAAAATATTGATGCCCCACATATCGAAAGGACATGTTGTTGGTAAAGGTTTCATGCTAGCTCTCGGTACGTGATGCACGTTCGAGTGGAACTGACAAGCGGAACAAGNTTATTGTATTAAACTAAATTTTAAATGCTATGTCATAAAGTCGTGTTGTTATGACTTGCACGATCATTCCGTTTTCGAAATTACTTTTTTTGGATATACAACAAGTATTCGTGATGTTAGACTTTATTTAGTTTGAATACACTTGGTTTAACAGATTTACAACTTGATTTGTATGAATATCATTCGACTCGTTTTTCACATAGTTCCACATGTTCTAGGTGTGATGATTTTGATTTCAATTAATTTTGAATTGATTTTTTTAAAATATGAATACATGTTGTTAGAACCAAGAATAACTTGGCTATTCCATGATTTATCTGAATAAACTATAGTTTATATGCTATGTCAAGAAGTCGTGTTGTTATTACTTGCACGATCATTCCGTTTTCGAAATTACTTTTTTTGTATATACAACAAGTATTCGTGATGTTAGCCTTAATTTAATTTGAATACACTTGGTTTTACCAAATTTACAATTTGATTTGTATGAATATCATTTAGCTAATTTTTAACATAGTTCCACATGTTCTAGGTGTGATGATTTTGATTTGAATTAAACTTGAATTGATGTTGTTAAAACATGAATACATGTCGTTAGAATCAAGAATAACTTGGCTATTCCATGATTTATGTGATTAAAATATACTTTATATGCGATGACATAAAGTCGTGTTGTTATGACTTGCACTATCATTCCGTTTTCGAACTTCCTTTTTTTGGATATATAACAAGTATTCGTGATGTTAGCCTTAATTTAGTCTGAATAAACTTGGTTTTACCAAATTTAAAATTTGATTTGTATGAATATCATTCGGTCAATTTTTCATATAGTTCCACATGTTCTAGGTGTGATGATTTTGATTTCAATTAAACTTGAATTGATGTTGTTTAAACATGAATACATGTTGTTTGAACCAGGTATATCTTGGTTATTCCATGATTCATGTGATTAAGCTATAGTTTATATGCTATGTCATGAAGTCGTGTGGTTATGACATTGCACGATCATTCCGTTTTCGAAATTACTTTTTTTGGATATACAACAAGTATTCGTGATGTTAGCCTTATATTAGTTTGAATACACTTGGTTTTACCAAATTTACAATTTGATTTGTATGAATATCATACGCCTAATTTTTCACAAAGTTCCACATGTTCTAGGTGTGATGATTTTGATTTCAATTAAACTTGAATTGATGTTGTTAAAACATGAATACATGTCGTTAGAACCAAGAATAACTTGGCTATTCCATGATTTATGTGATTAAACTATACTTTATATGCGATGACATAAAGTCGTGTTGTTATGACTTGCACGATCATTCCGTTTTCGAACTTCCTTTTTTTGGATATATAACAAGTATTCGTGATGTTAGCCTTAATTTAGTTTGAATAAACTTGGTTTTACCAAATTTAAAATTTGATTCGTATGAATATCATTCGGCTAATTTTTCATATAGTTCCACATGTTCTAGGTGTGATGATTTTGATTTCAATTAAACTTGAATTGATGTTGTTTAAACATGAATACATGTTGTTTGAACCAAGTATATCTTGGTTATTCCATGATTCATGTGATTAAGCTATAGTTTATATGCTATGTCATGAAGTCGTGTTATTATGACATTGCACGATCATTCCGTTTTCGAAATTACTTTTTTTGGATATACAACAAGTATTCGTGATATTAACCTTAGATTAGTTTGAATACACTTGGTTTTACCAAATTTACAATTTGATTTGTATGAATATCATTCGCCTAATTTTTCACAAAGTTCCACATGTTCTAGGTGTGATGATTTTGATTTCAATTAAACTTCAATTGATGTTGTTAAAACATGAATACATGTTGTTAGAACCAAGAATAACTTCGTTATACAATGTTTTATTGTGTTAAACTAAAGTTTAAATGCTATGATATGAAGTCGTGTTGTTACGACTTGCACGATCATTCCGTTTTCGAGCATTCATTTTTTGTATATACAACAAGTATTCGTGATATTCGCCTTTATTTAGTAGAAATACACTTGGTTTTAAAAAATTTACAATATTATTTGTATAAATATCATTCGACTCATATTTCACATAGTTCCACATGTTTTAGGTGTGATGATTTTGATTTCAATAAAACTTGAATTGATGTTGTTAAATCATGAATACATGTTGTTAGAACCTAGAATAACTTGGTTATTCCATGAATTATCTGATTAAACTATTTTTTATATGCTTTGACATGAAGTCGTGTTGTTATGACTTGCTCGATCAGTCGGTTTTCAAACTTACTTTTTTTATATATACAACAAGCATTCGTGATGTCACCCTTATTTTAGTTTGAATACACTTGTTTTACCAAATTTGCAATTTGATTTGTATGAATATCATTTGTCTCATTTTTCACATAGTTCCACATGCTCTAGGTGTGATGATTTTGATTTCAATTAAACTTGAATTGATGTTGTTAAAACATGAATACATGTTGTTAGAACCTAGAATAACTTGGTTATTCCATGAATTATGTGATTAAACTATATTTTATATGCTATGACATGAAGTCGTGTTGTTATGACTTGCTCGATCATTCGGTTTCAAACTTACTATTTTTTATATACAACAAGCATTCGTGATGTTACCCTTATTTGAGTTTGAATACACTTGTTTTACCAAATTTGCAATTTGATTTGTATGAATATCACTTGTCTCATTTTTCGCATTGTTCCACATGTTCTTGGTGTGATGATTTTGATTTCAATTAAACTTGAATTGATGTCGTTAAAACATGAATAGATGTTGTTAGAACCAAGAATAACTTGGCTATACCATGATTTATGTGATTAAACTATAATTTATATGATATGTCAAGAAGTCGTGTTGTTATTACTTGCACGATTATTCCGTTTTCGAAATTACTTTTTTTGTATATACAACAAGTATTCGTGATGTTAGCCTTAATTAAGTTTGAATACACTTGGTTTTACCAAATTTGCAATTTGATTTGTANCACTAAAGAAATGAATCAAGGTTTTTACAAACAGGTTAACGAAAATGACGAGATAAAGAAAGCAAGAAGAATTCTGCAGCGTAACAGCCTGTTCTTCTGCATCCAAAGGGTCCTGTCTTTTCCTTCGTCCTGCCCTGTATTTATAGAGTTGCCGGCGAGTGTAATCCACGTCCTGTAACCGCCTCTGACAAGTTTGTTAAAGGTTGTTATCGCAGGATGTAAAACGAGGCTGGGACCGATGCGTGGTCTGCGTGATCGGGCCCGAAGCATGATAAACGTGACAGGGCCCTAAGCGTGGAACGCGTGAGCCTGTAACCGTTTCATAACCGTTCGGACCGAACCTCGGAGCCAGCTGGCAGATAACGCTTATTTTCACTAAGGTTATCTTCGGTCCTCCGTGTTGAACATCGGGCCACTATTCCAAAAGGTGTAATTGGGCTGTGAGAATTCGTTTTGATTATTTAAATTGGCCCAACCGTTATCGGGCCTTACCCATTGCAGGGTACCCGGTCCTAGAGTTCTCATCGAATATCATTCGGCTCATTTTTCACATAGTTCCACATGTTCTAGGTGTGATGATTTTGATTTCAATTAAACTTGAATTGATGTCGTTAAAACATGAATAGATGTTGTTAGAACCAAGAATAACTTGGTTATTCCATGATTAGTTTATATGCTATGTCATGAAGTCGTGTTGTTATGACTTGCTCGCTCATACAGTTTTCAAACTTACTTTTTTTGTATATACAACAAGCATTCGTGATTTAGCCTTTTTAGTTTGAATACACTTGGTTTTACCAAATTTGCAATTTGATTTGTATGAATATCATTTGGCTCATTTTTCACATTGATCTCGTCTAAAAATATTTTAGAGTGTTTGTTTATGATCAGTCAATTTTTAATTACTCGAAATTTAATTTTTTTGAGGACACTAGCGATATAAGAGGTTGGGCTCACAATGCGTGAGCTTACGTCATCGGGAGAGCATCGCTCTACCTTGGTTTTCACTATAATAATCAAAGGATACAAGTACAATGAGGTGATAATAATAACACGGGTGAAAAAGGCTCAAAAAACCATCGAACCCTTTTCGCATCTCCCAAGGCAAGACTTTCGCTCGAAATCGTGAGACTTCGTTTTACAGCCACTATTCGCGAGAACTCGCACCAAATCTCGCGGCCACCCTCATCTGGGTTACTATTCGCGAGAACTCGCACCAAAACTCGCGGCCACCCTCATCTGGATTACTATTCGCGAGAACTCTTGCCTGCAGTCACTATTCGCGAGTTCTTGCTCGTACAGTGTTGTCTGCGTTGCTCATACAGTGTCGGCTGCGTTGCTCGTACAGTGTCGGCTGCGTTGCTCGTACAGTGCCGGCTGCGTTGCTCGTACAGTGCCGGCTGCGTTACTAGTACAGTGCTGGCTGAATTGCTAGTACAGTGTTTTCTACGAGTTGTTGATCACAACTCGCGGCTGCCGGTTTTTTGAGCCCGACTGATCGTTTTCGATAGTTTTTCGAGCCGTTTTTCCCCGTATTATCATTATTACCTCATTGTATTTGTACCGCTTGATTATTATAGTGGAAACCAAGGTAGAGCTTTGCTCTCCCGAGGACGTAAGCCCACACATTGTGTGCCCAACCTCGTATATCGCTCGTGTCCCACAAACAATCTAATTTCGAGTAAATTATAAATTGACTGACCTAAAAATAAATACCCAAAATATTTTTAGACTAGATCAGTTTGGCTCCGTCTGTGGGGCCGTTTATAATCCCATTGAGTTTTTACCCGGAGTTTTGGATGGAAAACGCGAATATATTTTCGATTCAGCGCTACTTTGGTATTTTGACCGTTGGATTGGTCTGTAATTTTTGTATACTATTATACATACACATATGGATCTCAGTTCTGTACGGTGAAGATTGAATTTTATGCTCGTTTGGATTTTCGAATTAACGTTGGTCTAGAACGATTCGTATCTGCTTTTTCTACTATATTTGATTCTGAAATTTCGATTCGAATCTCATTGTTTTACCTTTGGATCGTTCTGTAAGTTTTTAGCATGGTTTCACACATATCTTTCGGTGCTCTGATTGTTGAAGATCAGTTTTTTGGCACATTGGGATTTCAGATTACTATCCGAATATATGGTTGTTATTTCTAATCCTATAGTAATGCGCAGTTAAGATATTCTATTCAGTTTGCATAATTGGACCGTTGGATGTTTCTGAAATTAATATATATTAGTCTAGACGTACCTGTAAATGTTCTAGACGGTGGAGATCGATTTTAAATGTTGTTTCAGTTTTAAATTAACGACAAACGTTTAAAGTTTCAGATTGAGTTTTCTGCAATATTGAGTTATGNTTTTCATATTCTTATCGGATGGCATTCTCAAGTGGTATTCTCGCAATTCTGGCTCTCCGGGCCCCGTATAAAGTCTCTGTAAGCATTTTGAGATGTTTCGGGTCATTTCGGCCCCTGACGGGGCCAGGGGTATTTTCGTAATTTGTCACCCGGGGGCGCACCGATGAGGTGCAATGATTTTATGTGGCTGTATATTCGACATCTGGAAACAGTGAATTATTTTACAAGGTTCTCCGGTATTTTCTCATCGATATTCCCACCTAATTCTTGATCGAGATACATTTCCGAAGTTCTATTGCAGAATGGCATTTGTTCTAATTTAATTGGATATTATTTAGGTGCCTTGGGCTTAATCTAATGAAATTGGGCTCTTGGGCCTAAAACTTATTGATTGGGCTGGATTTCTCTATAAATAGGAGTCCTAAGGCATTGAGAAAGGATTCGGACCCTTTTCGCATCTCCCAAGGCAAGACTTTCGCTCGAAATCGCGAGACTTCGTTTTTCAGCCACTATTCGCGAGAAATCGTGCCAAATCTCGCGGCCACCCTCATCTGGGTTACTATTCGCGAGAACTCGCACCGAAACTCGCGGCCACCCTCATCTGGGTTACTAATCACGAGAACTCGCACCGAAACTCGCGGCCACCCTCATCTGGATTACTATTCGCGAGAACTCTTGCCTGCAGTCACTATTCGCGAGTTCTTGCTCGTACAGTGTTCTCTGCGTTGCTCGTACAGTGTCGGATGCGTTGCTCGTACAGTGCCGGCTACGTTGCTTGTACAGTGCCGGCTGAATTGCTAGTACACTGTTTTCTGCGAGTTGTTGATCACAACTCGCGGCTGCCGGTTTTTTGAGCCGGACTGAGTGTTTTCGATCGTTTTTCGAGCCGTTTTTCCCCGTATTATCATTATTACCTAATTGTATTTGTACCGCTTGATTATTATAGTGGAAACCAAGGTAGAGCTTTGCTCTCCCGATGACGTAAGCCCACACATTGTGGGCCCAACCTCGTATATCGCTCGTGTCCCCACAACAATCTAATTTCGAATAAATTATAAATTGATTGACCTAAAAATAAATACCCAAAATATTTTTAGACTAGATCACACCTATTGTAAACACATATCCAGTTTGTGATTTACTATTATGTTGATCAGATAAATACCCCGCATCTGCATAACCAATTATGTCAATTGTTTTGGGTTTCATATTTTTGGAGTACAATAATCCCATGTCTTTTGTTCCTTGAATATATCTAAAAATATATTTCACTCATTTCCAATGTCTTTGTGTTGGCGCTGAACTAAATCTTGCTAATAAATTTACAGAAAATGCAATATCAGGTCTTGTATTATTAGCAAGATACATCAATGCACCAATTGCACTTAAATATGATACTTCTGGACCAAGTACATCTTCAATATCTTCTTTTGGACGAAAACAATCTTTCTTTTGATCTAATGATCGAACAACCATAGGTGTACTTAGCGGATGTGATTTCTCCAAGTAAAATCGTTTTAGTATTTTCTCCGTATAATTAGATTGATGTAAGAAAAATCCTTCGGATAAATCTTCAATTTGTAGACCTAAACAAAATTTGGTTTGGCCAAGGTCTTTCATTTCAAATTCACTTTTCAAATAAGCAACGGTATTTTCAATTTCATCATGACTTCCAATAATGTTCAAATCATCAACATAAACCGCTACAATGACAAAACCAGACTTTGTTTTCTTTGTAAAAATACATGGACTTATAGGATTATTCATAAATCTTTCTTTCATGATACTTTCTTTTAATCGATTATACCACATCCTTCCTGATTGTTTTAACCCATACAATGATTTATTCAGTTTGATCGAGTATATATTTCGGGGCTTCAATTTGAATGCTTCAGGCATTGATAGTCCTTCGGGAACTTTCATATAAATATTAGTATCAAGTGTTCCATATAAATATGCTGTCACAACATCCATTAAACGCATTTGTAAACCTTCCATAACTGCCAAACTTATTAAAAACCTGAAACTAGTTCCATCAACTACTGGTGAATATGTTTCATCATAATCGATTCCAGGTCTCTGAGTAAAACCTTGAGNTACCGTTCCGAAATATAACTTCGGAAATGCGTCTCGATCCAGAATTAGACGAGGATATTGATGGGAAAATACCGGAGGACCCCGTAAAATAATCCACTGCTTCCAGATAGCGAATATGCGGCCACATAACATCATCGCACCTAACCGGTGCACTCCCGGGTTACAAATTACGAAAATACCCCTGGCCCCGTCTGGGGCCGAAATGAGCCGAAACATCTCAAAATGCTTACAGAGACTTTATATGGGGCCTAGCGGGCCAGAATTGTGAGAATACCACTTTGAGAACGCCATCCGATAAAAATACCACAAATACCGAAAATACCAATAAAAGTGTCGGACGAGTCCCCGGGTATTGATAAGTCCAAGAAATATACCCGGGTAATATCAGAAACTTATTGAAAGGAGTGAAATCTATTGTTATGAGAATTCTTCCTACATATTATTGATTATCAGGACATCATGCCTATCTATTCAAGGAATTCATTTATCTCTTGCACTTATTATTTCATATCTATCAGAAATTGAATTGATGTCAACAATTTGCCTATCCAAATATGGGGGATCGGTATATTAATTCCCCTCACTATCAAGAAAGTTGAGATGAGTAAACATGTTCACAAGTTGTACTTTGAATGGGAAATTTCATAACGGATTACGATGGTGGTAAGAAAATGAATGTATGAGATCGCAAATATAAGCGGGGAGGGGCTGCCACGGACTTGGCATATTTCCAATTTGCGCAAGTATTATGTATAGACGTGACTCATCGATCTTTTTAAAATAAAAATTTTCCCCTCTTTTTTGTGGTCATATTCTATTTCTTTAAGTATCTTTTTTGACGACATGAATTCAATCGACTAGAGGACTGGTAAGGTAGGAGTAGGTCCATTGCATTTTAGTACGAAGGAGGATGGAATAAATTAAATAAGTTAGATTAGAAATGCAATGTACCACCTGTCGTATAGTCGATCATTTTTAAACTCGTCAAATTAGATACTGCGTCAAAATATTTTAAACATGATGAGTCTTCCTGTCCGCGCAGAACCGTCTATACATAATTACTGTTGGAATATGTTAAGAGGCCTGTTTGTTGTGATGTATATTTCCGTGGCAAATCAGGGTGCAAGTATATACCTGACTCCTCCATGACACGCCGACGAGGGTCGCACCCTCGCTGGAGGCTGGTCCACTTCCGCATGGCACCGTCTTATGGACGGGCCGAGTAAGTAGTGACGCCGTCTTATGGACGGGTCGAGAGTGTGATGATCCCGGGTGCAAGTATATACCGGTGGCGAGAGTGTGATAGCTCGGGTGCAAGTATATACCGGTGGCGAGTGTGTGATGGCCCCGGGTGCAAGTATATACCGGCGGCGAGAGTGTGGTGGCCCCGGGTGCAAGTATATATCGGTGGTGAGAGTGTGATAGCCCTAGGTGCAAGTTTATACTCGTGGGAAAGTGAGAAGAACTCGGGTGGTGCAAGTTTATATTGGAGGGAAAGTTTGATGACCCTGGGCGCAATTTTATACCCTAAAGGTAAATGTGATTGGCGTTACTTGATGCCAACGGGTGCTTGTTGAGACCCGATCATATTAGAATAATTAGGGCGCTACTTGAGGCCCACGGGTGGTTGTTGAGACCCGAGTTATGAAGTTAAGTAGGGCGCTACTTGAGGCCCACGAGTGCTTGTTGAGACCCGAGCTGTGAAGTTAAGTGGGGCGCTAGTTGAGGCCGGTGATTGGTGGTTGCTCGTTGAGACCCATAAGTGAGGGCGATATTGGATGCTTATTGAGATCCGTGAAAAGACATTTGCCTTCTCTGTGCCCCTCTAAGTCCACCTAAGCCAAGGTACTGGATCTGCCTATACGAGATTATACCCAATCTTAGTAAGGGGTGTTGGGGCGATTTTTGAGGACCAACACCGGGATTTCATGGATTCTCTTTATGGCTTGGTATTTTCGTGGCATAACAAAATGGATAAGCGGTATTCTTATTGTATTATGGAATAATATTTCTAATTTATGATCTGGTATTTTCTTTACAATCAGGATTACCAAGTTATGGTACATCGATATGGATTTCATTATTTAAGATAAGATATTTTCAGTTACGACCAAGATGATCAAATGATTGTCTTATGGCGTGGACTTCACTAAATTTTATTTATCATTGGGGACTCTCAGTTATGACCCCCAACAAAAAGGAATATTTTATTATTTATGTTCATAAAATCATACTTATTATATGAGGAATTGTGAAGTAGTTTATTCGGGCATATCAAGATATTCTCACATACCAGGAGTTTTATCGATTGTCGGAAACTATCAGAAATTTTAAAGACAACATATGAAACAAAAAGTCATCGAAGACTTTTATAGAGTTCATAGATAGAGATTTTGGAGAAATATAATATCAGGTTCAGTTAAAAGAAGATAATATCCCACTCATTATTTTAGAAATATATATGAAGTTTCATGAGATGATGGTATTGAGTCAGTAATATTTATTTAGTTGAGATATGCTTAATCACTCAAACCTGGTATATTCAGTTACAAAATAAGATACTACTATTATGAGTTTATTGCAACAATATTCTCAGGGTAAATTTATGATTTGTATACTCGAATATTTCGACTACGCAAATCAGGGGACTTCTAATATCACCTTGAGATATTTATTATTCGATAACACATATATATCTATATAGTAATTCCCAAGTCGAGAAATAAAGCAGATCGAGGTATTTTGATGATTAACATTGTTTATAGCTTATCGTGGTATTTGGATCGGGTAACTTATATATTGGACCATTGTGCCTAATTTAGAGATTAACGGGTCATTATTTATTGGACTCCATTATTGGTGGGCCTAGTGAGTTATAATTGGGCTGGACAAATCACCTATATAAACGTGATTAAAGTGTTAAGGATGGGGGCTTGGATTCTTGACCTAAGGAGGAGGCCGCTATTCTTATCTTTTTCGCCCGGGAAACCTACAACTACAGCCATCAAAACATGATTTTTTTTTTCTTTGGTTTTCGACATCATGATCTCCTATTGTAAATCTACGAACTTGACGTTTATAGTTGATTCAAAGGCTACGGCCGGGGTTGTTTTTTATCCTTTCTTTTACAGAAAGGTTTTTCACCTACAAAAATCGTGTCTTTTTACTTCTTGCTTTCGTATTACTTTTTCATTCGACCCTATCCGTAAAAGGGATCTAAATTTTGTTATTGCCAATTTTTAGCAGCGATAACGAAATCCAAATCAGCACACCAAGAACATGTTGAACTATGTGAAAAATGTGCCAAATGATATTCATACGAATCACATTGTAAATTTCGAAAAACCACGTGTATTCAAACTAAATAAGGCCTAACATCACAAATAGTTGTTGTATATACAAAAAAAGTAAGTTCGAATACGGAATGATCGTGCAAGTCATAGCAACACGACTTCATGTCATAGCATTTAAATTATAGATTAATCACATAACTCATGGTATAACCAAGTTATACTAGGTTCTAACAACATGTATTCATGTTTTAACAACATCTTTTCAAGGTTAATTGAAATCAAAATGTGCACTTTTAGAACATGTGGAACTATGTGAAAACTGAGTCAAATGAAATTCATACAAATCACATTGTAAATTTGTTAAAACAAAGTGTATTCAAACTAAACAAAGTCTAACATCATGAATACTTGTTCAATATACAAAAAAAGTAAATTCGAAAACGGAATGATCGTGCAAGTCATAACATTACCACTTCATGTCATAGTATTTAAGCTATAGTTCAATCACATAAATCATGGTATAACAAAGTTATTATTTGTTCTAACAACATGTATTCATGTTTTAAAAACATCAATTCAAGTTTAATTGAGATCAATATCAACACACCCAAAACATGTGGAAGTATTTAAAAAATGAGCTAAATGATATTCGTACAAATCATATTGTAAATTTGGTAAAACCAAGTGAATTCAAATTAAATAAAGCCTAACATCAATAATACTTGTTGTATATACAAAAAAAGTATTTTCGAAAACGGAAAGATCGTGCAAGTCATAACATTATAACTTCATGTAATAGCATATAAACTGTAGTTTAATCACATAAATTATGGTATAACCAAGTTATTCTTGGTTCTAACAACATGTACTCATGTTTTAACAACATCAACTCAAGTTTAATTGAAATCAGAGTTATCACACCTAAAACATGTGGAACAATGTGATAAATGTGCCAAAGGTATTCATGCAAATCACATTGTAAATTTGGAAAAACAAAGTGTTTTCAAACTAAATAAAGCAAAATATCACGAATACTTGTTGTATACACAAAAAAGTAAGTTCGAAAACGGAATGATCGTGCAAGTCATAACATTACGACTTCATGTCACAGCATTTAAACTGTAGTTTAATCACATAAATAATGGTATAACCAAGTTATTCTTTGTTCTAACAACATGTATTCATCTTTTAGCAACATCAATTCAAGTTTAATTGAAATGAAAATCAGCACACCAAGAACATGTGGAACTATGTGAAAAATGTGCAAATGATATTTATACAAATATCATTTTAAATTTGGTAAAACCATGTGTATTCAAACTAAATAAGCTTAACATCACGAATACTTGTTGTATATAAAAAAAAGTAAGTTCGAAAACGGAATGATCGTGCAAGTCATAACAACACGACTTCATGTCATAGTATTTAAACTATAGTTTAATCACATAACTCATGGTATAACCAAGTTATACTAGGTTCTAACAACATGTATTCATGTTTAAAAAACATTAATTCAAGTTTAATTGAAATCAATATCAGCACACCTAGAATAGGTGGAACTATGTGAAAAATGAATCAAATGATATACATACAAATCACATTGTAAATTTGGTAAAACCAAATGTAATCAAACTAAATATAGCCTAACATCAATAATACTTGTGGTATATACAAAAAAAGTAAGTTCGAAAACGGAATGATCGTGCAAGTCATAACATTACAACTTCATGCCATAGCATTTAAACTGTAGTTTAATCACATAAATTATGGTATAACCAAGTTATTCTTGGTTCTAACAACATGTATTCATGTATTAACAACATCAATTCAAGTTAAATTGAAATCAAAATTTGCACATATAGAACATGTGGAACTATGTGAAAAATGAGCTAAATGATATTCATACAAATCACATTGTAAATTTATTAAAACCAAGTGTATTCAAACTAAATAAAGTCTAACATCATGAATACTTGTTCTATATACAAAAAAAGTAAGTTCAAAAACGGAATGATCGTGCAAGTCATAACATTACTACTTCATGTCATTGCATTTAAACTATAGTTCAATCACATAAATCATGGTATAACAAAGATATTATTGGTTCTAACAACATGTATTCATGTTTTAACAACAACAATTCAAGTTTAATTGAAATCAAAATCAGCAGACCTAGAACATGTGGAACTATGTGAAAAATAAGCCAAATGATATTCATACAAATCACATTGTAAATTTGGTAAAACCAAGTGTATTCATACTAAATAAAGTCTAACATAATGAATACTTGTTCTATATACAAAAAAAGTAAGTTCGAAAACGGAATGATCGTACAAGTCATAACAACACGACTTCATGTCATAGCATTTGAACTATAGTTTAATCACATAAATCATGGTATAACCAAGTTATACTGGTTTCTAACAACATGTATTCATGTTTTAACAACATCAATTCAAGTTTAATTGAAATCAAAATCTGCACATCTAGAACATGTGGAACTATGTGAAAAATGAGCCAAATCATATTCATACAAATCACATTGTAAATTAGGTTAAACCAAGTGTATTCAAACTAAATGAAGTCTAATATCATGAATACTTGTTCTATATACAAAAAAAGTAAGCTCGAAAACGGAATGATCGTACAAGTCATAACAACACGACTTCATGTCATAGCATTTGAACTATAGTTTAATCACATAAATCATGGTATAACCAAGTTATACTGGGTTCTAACAACATGTATTCACGTTTTAACAACATCAATTCATGTTTAATTGAAATCGAAACCTGCACATGTAGAACATGTGTAACTATGTGAAAAATGAGCCAAATGATATTCATACAAATCACATTGTAAATTTGGTAAAACCAAGTGTATTCATACTAAATAAAGTCTAACATAATGAATACTTGTTCTATATACAAAAAAGTAAGTTCGAAAACGGAATGATCGTACAAGTCATAACAACACGACTTCATATCGTAGCAATTAAACTATAGTTTAATCACATAAATCATGGTATAACCAAGTTATACTCGGTTCTAACAACATGTATTCACGTTTTAACAACATCAATTCAAGTATAATTGAAATCAAAATCTGCACATCTAGAACATGTGGATCTATGTGAAAAATGAGCCAAATGATATTCATACTGATATTAACGGGGGATATTTTAGTAATTCGCATACCCCGGGAACCTTTTGTCACATTCCCCAAGGTATTCTAATTTTATTTCAGGTTGAAATGGCGTCGCGGGTATTTTCGTAATTTGGACACCCCCGGGTCCAATCGGTACGCCCACTGGTATTTTCGGTATTCTACTTTTATTTCGGGTTGAAATGGCATCGAGGGTATTTTCATAATTTGGACAGCCCCGGGTCCAATCGGTACGCCCACTGTTATTTTCGGTATTCTAATTTTATTTCGGGTTGAAATGGCGTCGGGGGTATTTTCGTAATTTGGACACCCCGGGTCCAATCGGTACGCCAACTGTGGTATTTTCCGTAATCTGATATATTGTTATTGGCTTTGGGCACCTGGAGACCGCATGGGAAGTTCCCGGAGGTGACGCGACTATTTTCGTATATTTACGAGTCGGAGTGACTCCAAGGGTATTTTCGTAATTTGGCGTCCGAAAGATGTTACGACGCATGTTCATCGACAGGCTTATATCATATGAATTGACTTATGCGGAGTATGCTTTGCCTCTGTTCATGGGCCACGTGTCGATCTAGAAGCATCCCGGATAATCGGAGACATTACGATTTATATCTAGAGTGAGATCGGGTTTTTTCGTAGAAGTTGGGTCGAATTATTCCAGATTGGACAAGAGTGGGCTTTGAATCCACAAGTGAGTTGATGAGCCTAAATTCTCTATAAATATAGGTCTCTGGTCATTTGTAAGGGGATCGGAATCAAAATCGAAGAAAAACTCGGAGTCTGAAATTCTAGATCCTCCAAGTCCTAGAATTCGCAATAATTTTACTCTAGGAATCAAATTCACGATAATTTTACCCTAAGGCTCGAGATTCGCGATAATTTTACCCTCCGGCTCCAGATTCGCGATAATTTTACTCTAAGGCTCGAGATTCGCGATAATTTTACTCTCTGGATCAAAATCCACGATAAATTTATCTTCTGGCTCCAGATTCGCGATAATTTTACTCTCTGGATCAAAATCCGCGATAATTTTACTCTTTGGCTCCAGATTCGCGATAATTTTACCCTAAGGCTCGAGATTCGCGATAATTTTACCCTCCGGTTCCAGATTCGCGATAATTTTACTCTAAGGCTCGAGATTCGAGATAATTTTACTCTGTGGATCAAAATCCGCGATAATTTTACCTTCTAGCTCCAGATTCGCGATAATTTTACTCTTTGGATCAAAATCCGCGATAAAATTGCATATGATGGCCAAAATCCGCGACCCGAGATTTCATCCCATTGAGAGCTTTATTGCTGGGTTTGGATTTCTGTCATCATGACCACTTGTAATTCTGATGATGATGTTTTCGATGAAGAGACTGAGGTAGAAACTAATCCTCGGGCAAACAACGAGGCTGCCGCGTTACCGGCGACTCAATCATGAAACTTGGAGGAGCCTCCTACTCAAAATGTTACTGTTCGACCCTCTCGGAGCGGGATTTCATCCGGGAGGGCACCTACTTTTTATCCTCCTTTGTCTCGATGTTTATCAAGATGTTATGAGAGGACTGGGCGAGTTGATGTCCGAAACAATGTCCATTTCTCACCGCCGGCACGATCTAAATCTATGGATCAGAATAATGAGGATGAAGATTTGGAGGAGCGAAGACGCATTCTAATTGCTTAGTTGGAAGAAGTGGAGGCCCGAAGGTCTCGAAAGAGTAATGTCGTCCTTGAGCCTGTTCATGATGGAGTCACTGCTGAGGATATAGCCCCCGCTAGGAATCCCCGAGCATCATCTGTTACACTGGGGGGAGAGCAAACTTTTACTCTGCAAAGGATTGGGAACTTGATCGAATCAAAGTTTCGAGAGTTGAGTAACAAGATTGAACAGAATGACGCTCGGATGAATCAGTTGGAGGCCAACCTTGGCCTCGGATATGAGAGGAGACGAGTGTACGGCGAACATACTCGTGATACTCACCACACCTCGGCTTACGAGGGTGATTACGTTGGGCAAGAAAGGGCAATTGAGCCCTACCATGGTAGAGGAAAGATTTTGCCGTCATTGGAAGTTTTACAAAGTCCATGGAATACTTCGAACACCTTATCCCCATTTTCCATGGCGATCATTAATGCTACAAGATCTGAGTACATCGAGATGCCGAAGGATCTTCCACAATATCGGGGATCGACTGACCCCCATGCTCATACTTCGAACCTAGAAATTCATGTCAGTTTGATGAATTTCACTGATGCCGCCATGTGTTTCATTTTCGCTGCATCCTTAAAAGAGTCAGCTCTTCGGTGGTTCAATCGATTGCCGAGGTTTTCTATTGTTTCATACCAGGACTTCAAGGATCAATTCTATTCGGCGTTTGCGCCCTTTAATACACCAGTGAAGTCTATTACATCTTTGACTGCATTGCGATATGATTCGTCAGAAAGATTGTTGAGTTTTGTAACTCGTTTTGAGGCGGAATGTAGGAAGATTCCCCGAATTACTGTCAGCGAGAAAGTTGGGGTACTGCAGCTAATTTTGGCCGGTCATCCNAGCCCTCTCATTTTCAAAGTAATCTCCCTCGTAAGCTGAGGTTTGATGAGTGTCCCGGGTGTGCTCCCCGTACACTCGCCTCCTTTCTTGGCCAAGAGTCAGATTGGCCTCCAGCTGGTTCATTCTGGCCTCGCTTTGTTCCAACTTCCCGCTCATCTCCTTAAATTTTGATTCTATCAGCTCTCCAATCTTTTGTAACGTGTTGCTTTGCTCTTCTATGGCTGCGGTATTTGCTCGTGGTTCCGGAACACGATCAACATCATCCTCAGAGCCACATTAATTACAGGTTCTGGGGTGACATTGTTCCTACGGGCCCTCATTTGAGCCTCAACTTGCTCCAATTGGGCGATTAAAGTACGCCTTCGCTCTTCCAAATCCTCATCGATTTCTGTCTGATCCGCAGATCTAGAGCGTGCAGGTGGCGGTAGGTGGGCGGTGTTACGGACCGCAACTCGGCCAACTCGTGCGAATTCATAACATTTGGACAGGCATTCGCGTGATCGAGGATAAAAACTTGGTCCCTCCCCGGATGAAAACCCGCTCCGGGAGGGCCGTATAGTCACATTATGAGCAGGGGGCTCTTCCAGAGCTGACGATCGAGCCCCTGGTAACACATTAAAATCATCGTTAATTTGAGGAATAGGAT
This sequence comes from Utricularia reniformis, assembly GCA_009725065.1. Lineage (NCBI taxonomy): Eukaryota > Viridiplantae > Streptophyta > Magnoliopsida > Lamiales > Lentibulariaceae > Utricularia > Utricularia reniformis. Next base: position 96,786 of record RWGZ01001430.1, read on the forward strand.
CCACCTCAAATTCTTCATCAAAAATATCTTCATTAGAAATCCGAGCAGTCATGATAGTAGAAATCCACGCTCAGCAATAAAGTCCTCAATGGGATGAAAATCTCGGTCTCCCCACGGACGGCGCCAAACTGATCTAGTCTAAAAATGTTTTGAATATTTATTTTTAGATCAGTCAATTTATGATTAATTCGTAAATTATATTGTTGTGGGGACACGAGCGATATACGAGGTTGGGCCCACAATGTGTGGGCTTACGTCCTGGGGAGTGCGAAGCTCTGCTTTGGTTTTCACTATAATAATCAAGTGATACAATTACAATGAGATGATAGCGATAATACGGGCGAAAACGGATCGAAAAATGGTCAAAACTGCAGTTGCGTCGCACTGGGCGCGAGTGAACAGTTCAAGCAGGTGGACTGGTCGCGAGTAGTGAGACTCGTCGCGAGTGAGAGACTCGTCGCGAGTGGGAGACTCGTCGCGGGTAGGAGACTCGTCGCGGGTAAGTGGGTTTGGTCGCGGCTAAGTGCCTTTGGTCGCGAATAGTGGGTTTGGTCGCGGCTGGAAGATCAGATGTTGCCTTGGGAAGCGTGATAAAAGACCGAACCCCTTCTCAATGCCTTGAGGCTCCTATTCATAGAGGAATTTAGACCAAAACTCACCTTCTTGGGCCCATAAGCATAGTCCACCTCACTTAATCCAAAATGAATAAATATTCCTAATTATGATATAATAAATGCCATGTTGATCTCGAAGCCTCGGGAACCAAACCGGACAAGATATTAGTCGGAGATACAATCAGAAAATTCCTGAGAACCTCGTATATTGATCTCTCGCTTTTATATAGCGAATTCGCAGCCAGACGACCTTATTGCACCTCTTCGGTGCGCTCTCGGTGGCAAATGACGAAAATACCCCTAGCTTCGTCCTTAGCCGAAATACTTCAAAATGCTTACGGAGGCTTTATATGTCGCTCGGCAAGCCAGAATGACGAGAATACCACTTGAGAATGCCATCCGATAAAAATATGAGAATACCGAAAATACCGAGAATACCAGAAAATACCAATAACCACGTTAGACGAGCTCCCGGGTGAGAATAAATACAAAAGAATACACCCGGGTAATATCACCATGGAATCCTTCGAACACCTTATCCCCATTTTCCATGGCGATCATTAATGCTACAAGATCTGAGTACATCGAGATGCAGAAGGATCATCCACAATATCGGGGATCGACTGACCCCCATGCTCATACTTCGAACCTAGAAATTCATGTTAGTTTGATGAATTTCACTGATGCCGCCATGTGTTTCATTTTCGCTGCATCCTTAAAAGAGTCAGCTCTTCGGTGGTTCAATCGATTGCCGAGGTTTTCTATTGTTTCATACCAGGACTATAAGGATGAATTCTATTCGGCGTTTGCGCCCTTTAATACACCAGTGAAGTCTATTACATCTTTGACTGCATTGCGATATGATTCGTCAGAAAGGTTGTTGAGTTTTGTAACTCATTTTGAGGCGGAATGTAGGAAGATTCCCCGAATTACTGTAAGTGAGATAGTTGGGGTACTGCAGCTAATTTTGGCCGGTCATCCTTTGTGTAACTCTTTAAATAGGGATCCACCAGAAAACATGGAGGAGCTTGCATTACGTTGCACACAGTACATTCGAGAAGATGAAGGATTACGCGATCATGGGGTGATCGAAGTTCGTACTTATGGATCACAGAATGTTGCTGCGAATCGAGCGAAGGACAAGAATGTCGCATTATCAAAACCAAGGATAAGGACTATCCCAGCATATAGTTATGAGGAAATCTTTGGTATTATTGAAGAAAAGAAAGGTGGATCCCTCAAGTACCCTCCTCCATTGCAAGCACCGACACCGGGGACTCACGAGTCTCAGATATTTTGCCGTTTTCATCGGAGTTTCGGACACGCTACCAACGACTGTCGAGACCTGATATCCGAAGTTGAAAGATTACTAGAGCTTGGCCAACTGGATGAGCTGATAAATACTGTTGAAGGAATGCCCGAACTCGAACCGGGGAAAGTAAGTTTGAATATCCAGCAAGGGAAGGTAGATAATTTTCCCAAGATTGATATTCCAAGACCCGATACAAACAAGAGGGCGTGGATATGGAGGATATCGTGGCCATTACCCTAGGGGTGGCCAACGAGGAAACTTTAATATCGGTCGGCAGAACCGCAGAGATGCGAGAAGAGAGAATTATCGCGGTCGCGGTAGGAACAATCAGCAACGAAATTAGCAGGGTAATCGTCGGGAAGGTAATCAACCTGCACAAAGAAATCAGCAACAACCGCCCCCTCCTCCTGCTGGCCCGAACCCGGGTAAGCCCATTCTGAATATTGAAGAAGTAGAACCCATGTGGGGTAATCTTGGCCCAAATATTATAAATATCGCCGGAGGAAGGAGCGTTGGAGATTCGCACCGTGCGAGGAAGCGATCCCATCGGGAGTTAGAGCAAAAAGGACGCTTCATGGAAGTTAATCTGGTCCAATTCTCCGATTTGGAGAAAATGCCTATATCTTTCGGGCCAGAGGATTTGGCTGACATCTTCTCGCCACAGGATGATGCTCTCGTTATCTCCCCTGTTTTTGCAAATCATCCTGTGTCTCGAGTTTTAGTTGATACTGGAGCTGCTACAAATATTCTCACACTGGCAGCATTTGAGCAGATGTCTTTGAAGGGGAGTACTAAGCTACAGCCGGTTCAAACCAAATTGGTTGGTTTTAATAATAGTATTGTTGCGCCCGAAGGGTCACTTTCTCTCCCGGTCACTTTGGGAGACCCTCAAATCTCGAGGACACTTTTGGTGGAATTCGTGATAGTTGATCTCCCTATCCTCCCCTATAATGCTATTTTGGGAAGAAGGGCGCTAAGTTCGTTCGGGGCAATTGTTTCTCAGCCCCATCTGATGATGAAGTTTCCAACACCCTCGGGAATTGGCAAGATGAGGGGAAATCAAGAGTTGGCACGTTCGTGCTATAATATTATGTGTCGTAGCGGTATGGAAGGTTCTAATTCAAAGAAGGCAATGTGTATGGTAGAGCTTATTTCAGATGAGCACGACGATTTTACTAATGTGGTATCTTCTAAGAAGTATTGAGAAAGTGATATGAAGATATGCCTCCAGAGCACTACCTGTGGGGATTAAAACAGTGCCTTTGTTCTCTGATAATTAAGAAAAGACAGTTGTGATTGGTTCAGATATGCCTCCAGAGTTTGAAAGAGAGGTAATTTCTTTTTTACGAAATTATTTAGATATTTTTGCTTGGTCTTATCAGGATTATGTTGGGGTAGATCCCCAAGTTTGTTCGCATAAACTCAATGTTGACCCGTATGTGCGACCAGTTCATCAGAAAAAGCGAAAATTCTCCCTGGAAAAAGAAAAGGCTATTGACAAGGAAATCGAGAGTTTGTTGCAGGCGGGATTCATAGAGCATGTGAGATACGCTGATTGGGTCGCGAATCCAGTGATGGTCCCAAAATCGAATGGTGGCTGGAGAGTTTGCATTGATTTCACCGATTTGAATAAAGCCTGTCCAAAGGATTCGTATCCATTACCGGCCATTGACATGATGGTGGATGCGGCCTGTGGTTTTGAATTTCTTAGTATGTTAGACGCATTTAAAGGTTATAATCAAATTTTTATGCATCATGAGGACAAGTTATTTACATCTTTTATGACAAATAAAGACAATTTTTGTTATAAAGTTATGCCGTTTGGTTTATAGAACGCATGGGCCACATATCAGCGATTGATGAATTCAATGTTTAAGGACATGATCGGAAAATGTTTGGAAGTATACATCGATGATATATTGATTAAAAGTCGACAAGGCNGAAAAACGATCGAAAACGCACAGTCGGGCTCGAAAAAGTGGCTGTCGCGAGTTGGGGTCAACAACTCGCAGAAAACACTGTACTAGCAACGCAGCCGACACTGTACGAGCAACGCAGCCGACACTGTACGAGCAACGCAGAGAACACTGTACGAGCAAGAACTCGCGAATAGTGACTGCAGGCAAGAGTTCTCGTGAATAGTGACCCAGATGAGGGTGGCCGCGAGTTTCGGTTCGAGTTCTCGCGAATAGTAACCCAGAGGAGGGTGGCCGCGAGTTTCAATGCGAGTTCTCGCGAATAGTAACCCAGATGGGGTGGCCGCGATATTTGGTACGATTTCTCGCGAATAGTGGCTGAAAAACGAAGTCTCGCGATTTAGAGCGAAAGTCTTGCATTGGGAGATGCGAAAAGGGTCCGAATCCTTTCTCAATGCCTTAGGACTCCTATTTATAGAGAAATCCAGTCCAATCAATAAGTTTTAGGCCCAAGAGCCCAATTTCATTAGATTAAGCCCAAGGCACATAAATAATATCCAATTAAATTAGAACAAATGGCATTCTGCAATAGAACTTCGGAAATGCGTCTCGATCTAGAATTAGGTGGGAATATCGATGAGAAAATACCGGAGAACCTCGTAAAAAAATTCACTGCTTCCAGATGTCGAATATACAGCCACATAACATCATTGCACCTGACCGGTGCGCCCCCGGGTGATAAATTACGAAAATACCCCTGGCCCCGTCCGGGGCTGAAATGACCCGAAACATCTCAAAATGCTTACAGAGACTTTACACGGGGCCCGGCGAGCCAGAATTGCGAGAATACCACTTGACAATGCCATCCGATAAGAATACTGAAAATACCAATAACCACGTCGGACGAGCTCCCGGGTAAGGATAAATACAAGAGAATATACTTTCTTTTACAGAAAGTTTTTCCACCTACAAAAATCGTGTCTTTTTACTTCTTGCTTTCGTATTACTTTTTCGTTCGACCCCTATCCGTAAAAGGGGGTCTAAATATTGTTATTGCGGATTTTTTGCAGCGATAGCATTGGCGCCGTCCGTGGGGACGTTTTTAATCCCATTGAGTTTTTACCCGGAGTTTTGGATGGAAAACGCGAATATATTTTTGATTCAACGCAGCTTTGGTATTCAATGTGTTTCTAAATATTGAACCGTTGGATCGGTCTGTAATTTTCGTATACTGCTACAAACATATTTTTCTCCATTCTGAACGGTACAGATCTATTTTTATTTTCATCTGAATGTCGATATTAACGTTGGTTTAGAAGAGATTGTTTCTGATTTTTCAAGTATTCGGAATTCGGTTTTTTGATTGGATTCACATAGTTGTACCGTCGGATCGTTCTGAAATTTTTTAGCATGGTTTCATACATATATTTAGGTCTTCTGATTGGTGAATATCAGTTTTAATGGTAATTTCTGATTTCGGTTTACTATCCGAATATATGGTTGGTATATTTCTAATCCTCTTGTAATGTGCAGTTCGGATATTCTATTCAGTTGAATAATTGGACCGTTGGATGTTTATGAAATTTTTATATATTTGTCTAGACGTACTTATAAATGTTATAGACGGTGGAGATTGATTTTAAATGTTGGTTTGGTTTTAAATTAACGACGAACTTTCAACGTTTCAATATGTGTTTTCTGATATATTGAGTTGAGTATTCTATGTAATGTGCTTTATTTCACCGTTGGATTATTCTGAAATTTGCGTATATTATTCATGACACATTGTG
>RWGZ01001430.1:103027-119944 GCA_009725065.1 Utricularia reniformis
GCCTCGGGAACCAACCCGGACAAGATATTAGTCGGAAATACGATCAGAAAATTCCCGAGAACCTCGTATGTCAGTTCTTTGCCTTCGGATAGCAAATACGCAGCCACATAACATCATTGCACCCGACCGGTGCGCTCCCGGGTGGCAAATTACGAAAATACCCCTGGCCCCGTCCGGGGCCGAAATGACCCGAAACATCTCAAAATGCTTACAGAGACTTTATATGGGGCCCAGCGGGCCAGAATTGTGAGAATACCACTTGAGAATGTCATCCGATAAAAATATGAAAATACCGAAAATACCAATATCCACGTCGGACGAGTCCCCGGGTATGGATAAATACGAGAGAATATACCCGGGCAATATCAATAGTCCCCTGGTTTTCAGATTCAGAGTCTGAGTCGTAAACCACATATTAAAGGCTCGTCCCGAAAGTCAATACTTGCTCGGGAATTTTTTCGGATAAACGGATAGTAGGGTTGAGAACCCCTCCCAGACGCGATCGTTTTGACACTAAGAACATCAGATTCTTAGCTCGGGGCAAAATCTCGGGATTTTTTCCGACGCGAGGATCCGGCCCTATAAATACTGGATCCCCCCTGTTACAGTACTTATTCGCGGAAACACAAACTCTCTCGCGACTTTTCGGCCGATTTCTCGCGACAACTCTCACAGCACAGTGCCTCGAGACTTTACGTTCGACTTCTCGCGACTACTCTCACAGCATAGTGACTCTCGACTTTACGTAGATTTCTCGCGACTACTCTCAGAGCGCAGTGACCACGACTTTACGAACGATTTCTCGCGACAGCCCTCATTGCACAGTGAGTCGCGACTTTACGAGCGATTTCTCGCGAGACACTTAATAAAATCAAGAAAAAATTATAAAAATTTGAAAAACCTTAATTCCGAGAACTTCACATCATGTCTTCCGACTATGCTCGTTCCTCGAACTCCGATGCCTCGTCCTCTCATTCCTCGGACTCCTTATCCAACTCGGGGAGTTCCAATTCAAGTCTTTCTGCTTTTCGTTCACCAATTACGAACCCTTATCCTCATTTCTTTGATCGACTAACACATCTCGAGAATACGACCGGTCCTCGGAGTCCTGCTGTCTATGCCCTAAAGTCTTTTGATCGGCCCTTTACCATGCACCCTCGGAAGTGGAAATCTTTGGTAGAGGTTTACCACCTCCCTTCCGATTGTGTTCTATACAAGCCGGGTCCTTCTGATCGGATCCTGCGTCCGCCGGTTGGCACCCATACGATTTGCCTTGAATACCTAGAGAGCGGTCTCCGTTTTCCGCTTCACCCTTTCATCTCCGCTCTCTTGACCGCTTTAAACGTCCATCTTTTCCAACTCAACCCGAATGCAATATCTTTGGTGGTTGCCTTCATCATCTTCATGGAGACCAACGGGATTTCGACAACCGTCGATAGCTTTTTCCAAATTTTCCAGATCAGTACAGCTATCCATTATGGTGCCCAAGGTTGCATCTTTTTCCGCCAAAGGCACAAGAAATGCCCCTTCCCATTCTCTACTCCTCACTCGAATCATGATTGGAAAAAGCATTTCTTTTTTGTCACTGGTGTTGGTTCCACCAGATTATCAGTGCTTAGTCTTCCCTGGCGGTTCCCAATTGAAGGGGAGCCTTTCCTTCCGGAGTCTCACTATCCTATCCCGCGATCCATTATTCCTAAGGCTTTGGAGAGGATACTTGCCGCGTGCGCTACATCGGATGGCGCTGACTGGACCCCGAAGACGCTATTCTATGCCCCGATCTTAGTCGCCTCCAACATTCTTCCGGCCCCTACCCATTTTAGTAGGGGACTATTAGGTATCCAGACCATACGTTAACACATAAACCATCTCAACACTTCTCCCTCAATAAGCACACCTTCTTAAAACTAGTGTATATATGTTCTTCAACCTTTTTAAATGTACTTCTCACGCGACTTGCTTGTTTTGCAGATAAAATAATGGCTTCCCCTGAAGGTCGTTCGAGATTAGGCGATAAACTGAGATCACTCCGTAACCTTGTTACGGAGAAGGATGAGCTAATTTTCGTGATGGCGCCCGGATCTCGGAATCGCACTGCAGCGGATGAGTTGGCACGGAGCTTGCAAGAAACTGTGCCGCAAGCAGAAGAGGCCCGACCGGCTACTCCAACACCACCTGCTCCGGTAACTGAGAATCACGAGCCCGCAGGACATGAGCCGGCTACAGAGGCCCCCGAGAGCCCTGAAGATTTAACTCCTGTGTCTCGGCGGTTAGAGCTTATCGCTAGAGAGTTTTCCCCCGACGAGGGGATGTACGACTTCGCCGAGACACTTGTGGGCATTGTCGGAGATGACGAAGAGGGCGAAATAAGCGGGGGTCAATCGATAGACCCGCTGGTGGAGGAGATTGCCCGTCCGAAGGAAAAAACAAATCAAGGAGCTTCTTCGGACAGAGGGAAAAGACCGGTGGAGGCCCCCACTGTTTTGGAGATTGCGGAACCCGTTAGGAAGAGTGGGTTAACCGCCGAGTTCCTCAACGCCTTCCGAATAAGAGATATACCGAAACATGTAGTGAAGGAATGGCAGGAGATGGGACGTCAGGCTGGCCTGGTACTAATAAAAGACGGAGTCACCTTTCGGATTCCGAGGGGTGATAGTGTTTCCAATAGACCAGCCTTGACGTATTTTGAAAGAAATCCGTCACTACCGCGGCGTGGACGAGATGACCACACGGTATTTACCGACTTCGGTCGGTTGATGAGCCAGTTTGTGACCGCGCGTCGCATGATGGGAGAGGTTTGTTATCAGATCGGCCATTGTTATTTACTCTTTGTTTCATTCGTATCTTACAAATTTTTCGTTCTTTTTGCTGTTCTTTCAGATGGAGCGGACGATTGTGGAGATGAGCACCGCAGCCGCAATAGGGAGTACTGTATGCTCAGGCATTCTTAGCTTGATAGTCTGGATCTAATAGGAGAGCAGATGAAGAAAGCCGCTGAAAAGTTGATATAGAATCAGCGGGAAAAGCATGCCCAAGAAATGGCGGCGCTCCGGGAAGAACATAACAAGGCGATCGATGCCCTAATTCGGGTTCATCGCAGTGAATTAACGGAGTGTGCGGCGTTTCACATTGGGAAAAGGCATGCTCTTGAGCAATCGATCGACACCCTCAAAACGAACGAAAAATATGCTCAAGACAAACTGAAAGAGGTTAGGGCTGAGACCGAAGACAAGTTGAAAAAGGCCAAAGTTGCCAATGCTGCTGATAAGAAGGCTCTCGGGAAGGCCTTGGAGGAGAACAAGGACTTAAAATCAAAGAATGAGTCCCTCCAATCCACCGTGGACAGTCTTCGGGCTCGAGCCGCTAGGTTGCCGTCCCAGATCAACGATTGTTTCCGGAAACTGATCTGGGAGTATACAGTGCATTCTCCGACTTTCAGAAACCTGGCGGCCCTAGCTAGCGCGACCTCGTCTGCTCTTTATTTTTTTAGAGGGAGTGTCCAGACACAAAGAATCTTGGGCATATCCTTAACTCCTGAAGATAGGGAAAGACTTGATCCCAGTGTATCCGGCAAGTTCGAGCCTGTGGATGCGGAAGATAAACTTGACTGCTCGGGGGATCCGTTCGGGGCGCTCCAATTCAACTTGGAGGAAGACTTGCACCAGCAACTATATTCAGAGGAGGTCAAAATACCCGAGGAGGGCCCATCGGTGGACGCGTTTCGGAGGTTGGCCACATTATTCCCGGAACCGGTGGGTCCCCTCGTGGGAGACCTTCTTAAAGATGAGGAGGTGATGGGTCAACGTGACCCCCAATTATACGTTCCTGCTAGTGTGACAGGGGATCGGGAGCGCCATGAGGTCGAGATGGCGAGCTTTATTGCCGAGAAGTTGCCCGTTGCGGGGACTAAAGAAAAACAGACTCATCCTCCCTCGTCGACAATTAAGCTGGTAAGAAAGCGCCCTAGCGAGACCGGTGAAGGTTCGGGATCCAAGAGGAAGAAATAAACTTCCATATCTGTTTTCTTCAGTTTTGTACTCTCCGCATTTTGTATTCCCCTTTTTATATATGAAATTGATCTTCGTTTTTCCTTTTAATTTCTCCACTGTACTTTGAATAAAGTACCATACTCTGAATAATGCAAATTCTCCTCTTCTCAACTTAATTTTCTCGCCACATTCTTCAAGAAATTATATAATCGGGAATAATCCACATCAAGAGGTAACCTTTCGAGTTCTTAAGGATATATGTGAATCTCCGATATGGATGCGCAACAATAGCGCATATAATAATAATCAGGATGCGTAGAAGTCCCCAGTGTAGCGGAGCTTGTATAGGTCTGCGATAACTCTAAGGCGAATGCCTCTAAGAGATGAGTAGATACTCAAAATATGTAGACCGTTCTGCGTTCACCAATATATCTTTGCCACCGGTATACACTTACAACCGGGGTCATCACACTCTCGCCACCGGTATATACTTGCACCCGGGGCCATCATACTCTCGCCGCCGGTATATACTTGCACCAAGGCCATCACGCTCTTGCCGCCGGTATATACTTGCACCCGGGGCCATCATACTCTCGCCGCCGGTATATACTTGCACCGTCTGTGGGGACGTTTTTAATTCCATTGAGTTTTTACCCGGAGTTTTGGATGGAAAACGCGAATATATTTTCGATTCGGCGCAGCTTTGGTATTCAATGTGTTTGTATATATTTATCCGTTGGATTGGTCTGAAATTTTTGTATACTGTTATACACATATGGATCTCAGTTCTGAACGGTGAAGATCAAATTTTATGCTCGTTTGGATTTTCGAATTAACGTTGGTCTAGAACGATTCGTATCTGCTTTTTCTACTATATGTAATTCTGAAATTTCGATTCGAATCTCATTGTTTTACCTTTGGATCGTTCTGAAATTTTTTAGCATGGTTTCACACATATCTTTCGGTCCTCGGATTGTTGAAGATCAGTTTTTTGGCACATTGAGATTTCAGATTACTATCCGAATATATGGTTGCTATTTCTAATCCTATAGTAATGCGCAGTTTGGATATTCTATTTAGTTTACATAATTGGACCATTGGATGTTTCTCAAATTAATATATGTTAGTCTAGACGTACCTGTAAATGTTCTAGACGGTGGAGGTCGATTTTAAATGTTGTTTCAGTTTTAAATTAACGACAAACGTTTAAAGTTTCAGATTGAGTTTTCTGCAATATTGAGTTATGATATTCTATATGACATGCTCTATTTCACGGTTGGATTATTCTGAAATTTACGTATATTATTAACGACACATTGTTCTACGTTCTCAACGGTGGAGATGAGTTTCTGTAATTATTTCAATGTTCGAATTATCGGCGGAAATATAACAATGTTGCATCCGATTTTTCAGAAATTGTTATCTAAGAATTCTGGTATGGATTTAATTATATCACTATTGGATCGTTATGATATTTATACATATTTATCAAGACATATTATTCATATTTATGAACTTTCTTCGTTATGGAACATGTAGATCGATTGATCTTATTTACTTCGGATTTGAAATTATATAATCCAAAGAAGATGGATTTCTATATTTTTTGGATTGGGATGATGCAGATTTTATGATAATATGCTAATCTCTTCATGTTGGTATTCTTTATGGTATCTTCTGAATGATTTACTAGGGGACTCATATGTATTATAATCCTGAGTTGGTTATCACCACCTTAACAGAGAATTATTTAATTATTAAAGAATTTTTTGGGTAGCCGGAAACTCTCGGGAAAGATTACATATGAAATGAATTTGTTTTGGATGCATAGAAAAGACAATTTGTCTCCTTCGAGACATGCAAGTATTAGAATTGATGTTCTTATTTATGATCAAAATAGTTAAGAAATTGTCGTATGGATGACACAAATTTTCCTATATATTATTGGATTTGTCATAAGATTAAATTATTGATGGCGGAGATTTTATTATTTATAATGGTTATTGTCGAAATTACCATAATTAGAGCAATCAAGATCGAGTTATATTATACAAGTATTAAGGTTTCGAGAAAATAGAGACTTCCTTCATTATTGGAACGCAAGAGAATTCGATATTACGAAGAGGAAATATAGAATTTCTTGGTTCTTTACGGGGAATTTATGGTCTTTTCTTATAACAATGGGAACTTAGCAGAAACTTGATGGAACGAAGATTATCTTAGTTTTCTATCGGTTTTATTTTCTTTTATCACGACAAATAATGATTTAAACACTTTTACATCTGGATTATGGTTTCATGGCTTTGTGTTCAATGTGCTCATAATATTACAAGTTTGGAGCACGATGGTTCTTTTCTAATTGATTGGTGGAGTCGGAGTTGAGTCTTCAGACTGAAGACATTTGAGTTGATTAGAATTCATTTCTATTTGATTTCACAGTATTGCAAAGACATCACAAAAAATGTGAAGTTATTGGTTTGATATTCTGCCACAGCGACGAATTAAAAAGGGATGAATATTTTTGCAATGAACTATGAAGATCACTATTGATATTGCACGGAGATATTTTTGTAATTTAGATACCCCGATAATCTTATGGAGCACCTTCCAATTTATTCTGAATATTTTGAGATAAGGTAACTTTGGAGGAATTTTATATTTCGGACACCCCGGGGATATTGTGTTTTCGTAATTTAGAGGCCCTGGAAGCGCATATAAAAGTTCCTAATGACATTATCAATATTTTTGGAAGATTCCTAGATAAATTGATGTTATGGTCATTTTCGTAATTTGGGTGCCTTGAAGTGGTAGATTGGATAAATTTTGAATATTTCTTAGATTAAATCATGTAGAGTATTTCAGCATCTTTTCACTATCGAGGGTCGATAACAATGCCAAACCCTCGGATAATTGGAAGAAACGAGGGCGATGTATTACCGGGGACTCATTACTGAGCCTTCTCGGAGCGGGAATTCATCCGAGGGGCATCTATTAGCTATCTATTTACTTGGTGTATATCAAAATGTTTTGAATTCGGAAGTGTGGATCGAGTAATTGCCTGAAGAATGTCATCTCCCAACATCAGTACATTCACAATCCGCTGATCAAAATAGTGAAGAAAAGAACGTAGCAGAGTATATCATGAAGAGGGCATCTAATTATCTTTCTTAATCATCCGAAATGGTATTCGTTCGGATTAATCTTAATCTATCGTGAAGGGTTCATCTGTTCGATTTACTTCACTATCTAGAATAGTATTCGTCCGGAATAATATTCATGAGAACTTCAAGCAATTGGTTATTAGTCGTAGCATCACCGTATCTGCCAATGGTGATTAATTGATCACTCTAAAGTCCTTTAAGGAGTTATCTATCAACGTTACTTGTCTGGAGTTATATATCGTGAAGGGGACATCGAGTTTATATATTTTATTAATTGTCCAGAATGATATTCGTCCGGAAATTTAATTTTATGGAACTCCCCTTCTTCAAATTTATTTTAATGATCATTTGGAATGGTATTCTTCCGGAATTATATATTTATGAATCCCTTAATTCACATACAACATTATTGAGTTGAACTATTAAGCTCATGACAGTATATTTCATGTTACTCAGATTTAATAACAGTGTTGATGCTCCTGAATGATCTATTTTTCTTCTAATCTCTTTGGGAGATAAAAAATATCGAGGAATTTAATGGTGGTATTCGTAGTGGTGGATCTTATTATCATCCCTTATAATGATATTCTAAATGAGTGCTTTATGTTTGTTCGGGCGATTGTATCCAAGCCTCATTTGATGATGAAGTTTCCTATCCCCTCGAGTATCAGAAAGATGAAAGGGAACCCGGAGTTAACACTTTCTTGTTGTAATATCATGTGTCAAATCCTTATGTATGCTCTAGTGCGAAGAAATCAGTTTGGATTGTGGATGTTTTATCAGAAAACATGAGTGGATTCAAATGATGATGTCTTCTCGGAAGTATAAAAAAAAAAAAAAAAACAAACAAACGATAAGCAGATGAGACATGCGGTTATTAAAGCAGTTTGAAATTGAGAATTGTCATAGTGTTGTAATTCAGGTTTGAAATGGAGATGTCAACATAGATTGAAAATGATTCATTAGAAGAAGCAGAAGTTCTTCTAATGAACTTCTGCTAATGAAGTTCTTCTAATTGTCATAGTGTTGTTCTTCTAATGAAAAAGAAAAGACAATTGATGAATATGTTGGAAGTTTGTTGCAGGCATGACTCATCAAGCTTGTAAGATACGTATATTGGATCACGAATATATTGGTTGTCCCAAAGTTGAATAATAGCTGGAGAGTTCGTATGATGATAGATTCGAGGTGGATTCATATTTAAGGATACGATCGATGAATGTTTGGAAGTCTACATCAAGGAATGCATACAAAGAGTCGACAATCATGTTAAGCATATGAACGAATGTTTTAGTACCCTGCGAAAGTATCGAATTATGTTCATTTCTCCTAGATGGGCGTTTGTGAGAAATTGGAGGAATGTTCTTGGTCTTATGCATCTGCAAGATGAATAGAAATGAATATTGTTCAATGTCGATCAGCTTATGAAAGTTTGATGAAGTATTTGAGTAAGGAATCGTTAATGTCGCCACCTTTCCCTGGGGAGCCGTTGGTTTTATAGTTTGTACTATAAAGAGAAGTTTTGAGAAAACTGACTTGGTTAGACACAATGACAAATATCATCGGTCAGTAAATTATGTTAGTAGGAAACTATTAACTGGCAATGAGAGACCGATTAATTAGTTTCTTTCAGTGAAGCATTCTAAAGAATTCAGATATGATGTCGTAATATTAACGGTGAACATTGGGGACTTATGAATACAAACACCTCGCCAATATGGAAGGACATGAAGTTGTTATGAGAGTTTTGAATTGAAGTGATAATGTTATGATTGTGATATGTTAACCAGTAATAGTGACGAAAAGAATACAAGGAATTTGGAGTCTATTCCACTTGGAAATTTATAGAATGGAGTGAAATATAATATTATGAGAATTCTTCCTACATATTCTGGAGGATCAGAACGTCGTGCCTATCTATTCAANGATCGAGTAATACTAACGAATCGAAGCGATGCATCAGAATTTCTGTCAATAACGAAGCGCACTAGTATGTAAGTATGCAATGTAAAAAGTGATACGTATAAGAGCTACACTACGAGTTGAAGAAGCGTGAAACTATCAATTCATCTCGGGATTCGATTCCGTTAGTAATAACGAGATGACTTCGACCTTATTCACGGTATTGTAAAAAGTTTATGAACGAGTTATGGATTTCTGGACGAACTGATATAATGTGGTTTACGACTCAGAATCTGAATCTGAAAACCAGGGGACTATTGATATTACCCGGGTATATTCTCTTGTGTTTATCCTTACCCGGGAGCTCGTCCGACGTGGTTATTGGTATTTTCGGTATTTTCATATTCTTATCGGATGGCATTCTCAAGTGGTATTCTCGCAATTCTGGCTCGCTGGGCCCCGTATAAAGTCTCTGTAAGCATTTTGAGATGTTTCGGGTCATTTCGGCCCCGGACCGGGCCAGGGGTATTTTCGTAATTTGCCACCCATGAGGGCACCGGTCGGGTGCAATGATGTTATGTGGCTGCGTATTTGCTATCCTAAGGCAATGAACTGACATACGAGGTTCTCGGGAATTTTATGATCGTATTTCCGACTAATATCTTGTCCGGGTTGGTTCCCGAGGCTTCGAGATCAACATGCATTTATTATATCATAATTGGGAATATTTAATCACTTTGGGCTAAGTGAGGTGAACTAGGCTTATGGGCTCAAGTGAGTGGGTTTTGGGCTGGATTTCTCTATAAATAGGAGCTCCAATGCATTGAGAAAGGATTCGGACTCTTTCCGCATCTCCCAAGGCAAGACTTTCACTCGAAATCGCGGGACTTCATTTTCAGCCACTATTCGCGAGAACTCGTACCAGTTCGCGCGGCCACCCTCACCTGGGTCACTATTCGCGAGAACTCGCACCAGTTCGCGCGGCCACCCTCATCTGGTTACTATTCGCGAGAACTCGCATCTGCTGTTACTATTCGCGAGTTCCTGCTCGTACAGTGTTCTCTGCACTGCTCGTACAGTGCCGGCTGCGCTGCTAGTACAGTATTTTCTGCAAGTTATCGACCACAACTCGCGGCTGTCAGCTTTCCGAGCCTGACTGAGTGTTTTCGACCATTTCACGAGCCGTTCTCATCCGTATTGTTGCTATCACATCGTTGTAATTGTACTCGCCGAATATTATAGTGAAAACCAAGGTAGAGCTTTGCTCTCCCGAGGACGTAAGCTCACACATTATGGGCCCAACCTCGTATATCGCTCGTGTGCTCACAACAATTTAATTTCGAGTATTTTTTAAATTGACTGATCTAAAAATAAACACCCAAAATATTTTTAGACTAGATCAGGACTGGTAAGGTAGGAGTAGGCCAATTGCATTTTAGTACGAAGGAGGATGGAATAAATTAAATAGGTTAGATTAGAAATGCAATGTACCACCTGTCTTATAGTCGATCATTTTCAAACTCATCAAATTAGATACTGCGTCAAAATATTTTAAACATGATGAGTCTTCCTGTCCGCGGCAGAACCGTCTATACATAATGACTGTTGGAATATGTTAAGAGGCTTGTTTGTTGTGATGTATATTTCTGTGGCAAATCAGGGTGCAAGTATATACCTGACTCCTCCATGACACACCGACGAGGGTCGCCCCCTCGCCGGAGGCTGGTCCACTTCCGCATGGCACCGTCTTATGAACGGGTCGAGAGTGCGATGGCGCCGTCTTATGGACGGGGCGAATGACACCGTTTTATAAACGGGTTGAGAGTGCGATGGCGCCGTCTTATGGACAGGCCGAGTAAGTGGTGACGCCGTCTTATGGACGGGTCGAAAGTGTGATGAATCCGGGTGCAAGTATATACCGGTGGCGAGAGTGTGATAGCCCCGGGTGCATGTATATACAGTGGCGAGTGTGTGATGGCCCCGGGTGCAAGTATATACCGTCGGCGAGTGTGTGATGGCCCTGCGTGCAAGTATATACCGGCGGCGAGAGTGTGATGGCCCCGGGTGCAAGTATATACCGGTGGCGAGAGTATGATAGCCCCAGGATCAAGTTTATACTAGTGGGAAAGTGAGAAGAACCTAGGTGCAAGTTTATATCGAAGATAAAGTTTCATGACCCTGGGTGCAAGTTTATACCCGAAAGGTAAACGTGATGGGCGTTGCTTGATGCCCACGGGTGCTTGTTGAGACTCGATCATATTAGAATAATTAGGGCGGTACTTGAGGCCCACTGGTAGTTGTTGAGACCCGAGTAATGAAGTTAAGTAGGGCGCTACTTGAGGCCCACGAGTGCTTGTTGAGACCCGAGCTGTGAAGTTAAGTGGGGCGCTAGTTAAGGCCCGTGATTGTTGGGTGCTCGTTGAGACCCATAAGTGAGGGCGATATTGGATGCTTATTGAGATCCGTGAAAAGACATCCGCCTTCTCTAGGGCTCTCAAATGTTTACCTAAGCCAAGATATTGGATCTGCCTATGCGAGATTATACCCGATCTAAGTAAGCGGTGTTGGGTGCTTGTTGAGGACCAACACCGGGATTTCATGGATTCTCTTTATGGTTTGGTATTTTCGTTGCATAAAAAAATGGCTAAGCGGTATTCTTATTGTATTATGGAATGGTTTTTCTAATTTATGATATGGTATTTTCGTTTACAATCAGGATTACCAAGTGATGGTCCAATGACATACATTTCATTATTTTTGCTCAGATAATTTCATTTACGATCAACATGACCAATTGATGGTCCTACGACATGGATTTCATTATTTAAGATAAGATATTTTCATTTACAATCAAGATGATCAATAGACTAACTTATGACGTTGATTTCACTAAATTTTATTTATTACTGGAGACTCTCAGTTATGACCCCAAACAACAAGGAATATTTTATTTTTTGCGTTCAGAAAAGCATAATTATTATATGAGGAATTGTGAAGTAGTTTATTCGAGCATATCAAGATATTCTCACATAACATGAGTCTTATCGATTCTTGGAAACTATCAGAAATTTTAAAGACAACATATGAAACAAAAAGTCATCGAAGACTTTTATAGAGTTCATAGATGGAGATTTTGGAGAATTATAATGTCAGGTTCAGTTATAAGAAGATAATATCTCCACTCATTATTTTAGAAGTATATATGAAGTTTCATGAGATGATGGTATTCATTCAGTAATATTTATTTATTTGAGATATGCGATACTACTATTGTGAGTTTATTGCAACAATATTCTCAGGGTAAATTTATGATTTGTGTACTCGAATATTTCGACTACGCAAATCAGGGGACTTCTGATATCACCCTGAGAAATTTATTATTCGATGACACATATATTTTTATATAGTCATTCCGGAGTTGAGAAATGAAGCAGATCGAGATATTTTGATGATTGACATTCTTTATAGCTTATCGTGGTATTTGGATCAGGTTACTTATTTACTGGACCTATGTGCATAATTTAGATATTAATGAGTCATTATTTATTGGACTCCATTATTGGTGGGCCTAGTGAGTTATAATTGGGCTGGACAAATCACCTATATAAATATGGTTAAAGTGTTAAGGAGGAGAGTTGGGATTCTTGACCTAAGAAGGAGGCCGCTATTCTTTTGTTTTTCGCCCGGGAAACCTACGACTACGGCCATCAAAACACGATCTTTTTTCTTTGGTTTTCTACCTCATGTTCTCCTATTGTAAATCTACGAATTTGACATTTATAGTGGATTCAAAAGCTACGGTCGGGGTGGTTTTTTATCCTTTCTTTTACAGAAAGGTTTTCCACCTACAAAAATCGTGTCTTTTTACTTCTTGCTTTCGTATTCCTTTTTCATTCGACCCCTATCCGTAAAAGGGGGTCTAAATTTTGTTATTGCTGATTTTTAGCAGCGATAACAGAGTGTATTTAAACTAAATAAAGGCTAACATCAATAATACTTGTTGTATATACAAAAAAATTAAGTTCGAAAACGGAATGATCGGGCAAATCATAACAACACGGCTTCATGTCATAAACATTTAGACTATAGTTGAATAACATAAATCATGGTATAATCAAGTTATTCTTTGTTCTAACAACATGTATTCATGTTTTAACAACATCAATTCAAGTTTAATTGAAATGAAAGTCATCACACCTACAACATGTGGAACTATATGAAAAATGAGGCATATCATATTCATACAAATTACATTCTAAATTTGGTAAAACCAAGTGTTTTCAAACTAAATAAATGCTAACATCACGAATACTTGTTGTACATACAAAAAAATTATGTTCGAAAACGGAATGATCGTGCAAATCATTACAAGTTGACTTCATGTCATAAAAATTTAGACTATAGTTCAACCACATAAATCATGGTATAATCAAGTTATTCTTTGTTCTAACAACATGTATTCATGTTTTAAAAAAATCAATTCAAGTTTAATAGAAATCAAAATCATCACATCTTGAACATGTGGAACTATGTGAAAATATGATGAAAATCATATACATACAAATCACATTGTAAATTTGGTAAAGCCAAATGTATTCAAACTAAATGAAGGCTAACATCACTAATACTTGTTGTATAATCAAGAAATTAAGTTCGCAAAAGGAATGATCGTGCAAGTCATAACAACATGACTTCCTGCCATAACCATTTAAACTGTAGTTTAATTACTGAAATCGTGGTATAATCAAGTTATTCTTTGTTCTATCGACATGTTTTAATGTTTTATCAACATCAATTCTAGTTTTATTGAAATCAAAATCATCACACCTACAACATTTGGAACTATATGAAAAATGAGTTATATTATATTCATACAAATAACATTCTAAGTTTGGTAAAACCAAGTGTATTCAATCTAAATAAAAGCTAATATCACGAATACTTGTTGTATAAACAAAAAAATTATGTTCGAAAACGGAATGATCGTGCAAATCATAACAACATGACTTCATGTCATATGCATTTAAAGTATAGTTTAATCACATAAATCTAGGTATATCCAAGTTATTTCTTGTTCTTACAACATGTTTTCATATTTTAACAACATCAATTCATGTTTAATTGAAATCAAAATTATCACACCTAGAACATGTGGAACTATGTGAAAAATGATGCATATCAAATTCATACAAATCACATTGTAAATTTGGTAAAACCAAGTGTATTCAAACTAAATAATAGATAACATCACNAAAATGGCTAAGCGGTATTCTTATTGTATTATGGAATGGTTTTTCTAATTTATGATATGGTATTTTCGTTTACAATCAGGATTACCAAGTGATGGTCCAATGACATACATTTCATTATTTTTGCTCAGATAATTTCATTTACGATCAACATGACCAATTGATGGTCCTACGACATGGATTTCATTATTTAAGATAAGATATTTTCATTTACAATCAAGATGATCAATAGACTAACTTATGACGTTGATTTCACTAAATTTTATTTATTACTGGAGACTCTCAGTTATGACCCCAAACAACAAGGAATATCTTATTTTTTGCGTTCAGAAAAGCATAATTATTATATGAGGAATTGTGAAGTAGTTTATTCGAGCATATCAAGATATTCTCACATAACATGAGTCTTATCGATTCTTGGAAACTATCAGAAATTTTAAAGACAACATATGAAACAAAAAGTCATCGAAGACTTTTATAGAGTTCATAGATGGAGATTTTGGAGAATTATAATGTCAGGTTCAGTTATAAGAAGATAATATCTCCACTCATTATTTTAGAAGTATATATGAAGTTTCATGAGATGATGGTATTCATTCAGTAATATTTATTTATTTGAGATATGCGATACTACTATTGTGAGTTTATTGCAACAATATTCTCAGGGTAAATTTATGATTTGTGTACTCGAATATTTCGACTACGCAAATCAGGGGACTTCTGATATCACCCTGGGAAATTTATTATTCGATGACACATATATTTTTATATAGTCATTCCGGAGTTGAGAAATGAAGCAGATCGAGATATTTTGATGATTGACATTCTTTATAGCTTATCGTGGTATTTGGATCAGGTTACTTATTTACTGGACCTATGTGCATAATTTAGATATTAATGAGTCATTATTTATTGGACTCCATTATTGGTGGGCCTAGTGAGTTATAATTGGGCTGGACAAATCACCTATATAAATATGGTTAAAGTGTTAAGGAGGAGAGTTGGGATTCTTGACCTAAGAAGGAGGCCGCTATTCTTTTGTTTTTCGCCCGGGAAACCTACGACTACGGCCATCAAAACACGATCTTTTTTCTTTGGTTTTCTACCTCATGTTCTCCTATTGTAAATCTACGAATTTGACATTTATAGTGGATTCAAAAGCTACGGTCGGGGTGGTTTTTTATCCTTTCTTTTACAGAAAGGTTTTCCACCTACAAAAATCGTGTCTTTTTACTTCTTGCTTTCGTATTCCTTTTTCATTCGACCCCTATCCGTAAAAGGGGGTCTAAATTTTGTTATTGCTGATTTTTAGCAGCGATAACAGAGTGTATTTAAACTAAATAAAGGCTAACATCAATAATACTTGTTGTATATACAAAAAAATTAAGTTCGAAAACGGAATGATCGGGCAAATCATAACAACACGGCTTCATGTCATAAACATTTAGACTATAGTTGAATAACATAAATCATGGTATAATCAAGTTATTCTTTGTTCTAACAACATGTATTCATGTTTTAACAACATCAATTCAAGTTTAATTGAAATGAAAGTCATCACACCTACAACATGTGGAACTATATGAAAAATGAGGCATATCATATTCATACAAATTACATTCTAAATTTGGTAAAACCAAGTGTTTTCAAACTAAATAAATGCTAACATCACGAATACTTGTTGTACATACAAAAAAATTATGTTCGAAAACGGAATGATCGTGCAAATCATTACAAGTTGACTTCATGTCATAAAAATTTAGACTATAGTTCAACCACATAAATCATGGTATAATCAAGTTATTCTTTGTTCTAACAACATGTATTCATGTTTTAAAAAAATCAATTCAAGTTTAATAGAAATCAAAATCATCACATCTTGAACATGTGGAACTATGTGAAAATATGATGAAAATCATATACATACAAATCACATTGTAAATTTGGTAAAGCCAAATGTATTCAAACTAAATGAAGGCTAACATCACTAATACTTGTTGTATAATCAAGAAATTAAGTTCGCAAAAGGAATGATCGTGCAAGTCATAACAACATGACTTCCTGCCATAACCATTTAAACTGTAGTTTAATTACTGAAATCGTGGTATAATCAAGTTATTCTTTGTTCTATCGACATGTTTTAATGTTTTATCAACATCAATTCTAGTTTTATTGAAATCAAAATCATCACACCTACAACATTTGGAACTATATGAAAAATGAGTTATATTATATTCATACAAATAACATTCTAAGTTTGGTAAAACCAAGTGTATTCAATCTAAATAAAAGCTAATATCACGAATACTTGTTGTATAAACAAAAAAATTATGTTCGAAAACGGAATGATCGTGCAAATCATAACAACATGACTTCATGTCATATGCATTTAAAGTATAGTTTAATCACATAAATCTAGGTATATCCAAGTTATTTCTTGTTCTTACAACATGTTTTCATATTTTAACAACATCAATTCATGTTTAATTGAAATCAAAATTATCACACCTAGAACATGTGGAACTATGTGAAAAATGATGCATATCAAATTCATACAAATCACATTGTAAATTTGGTAAAACCAAGTGTATTCAAACTAAATAATAGATAACATCA
>RWGZ01001431.1:0-115262 GCA_009725065.1 Utricularia reniformis
CAATAAATAAAATTATGTTTATCTAATTATATTATACAAAATAATAAATTACTACAATAGATATATATGATAATTAATGTTTTAAAACCGGTAAAATGTCGAAATATTTGGTATAAACTATATTATATCCCAATAATATTGATATAGGCTAATTTTTTAAACATTAACGAATTATATTAATATATATAAATAATAATAAATTTAAATAATGACTATTTCAAAAAAATAATAATAAATTTAAATATAAAAAACAGACTCGTGTTCAACAAGTGTCCGAGGAGAGTCGGTGCCTTAAATGAGTCCGACTCGGATTCGGCGTACCCGGAGAAGAGTTCGTTTAACATAGGTTGGTGCATAAAAAAAATATTTATGATTTTTATTATATTATTTAATGTATATTTATATATTGTTAAATATTATTTTTAATATATAATTATTTTAAAATATTATATATATTCAGAATTATTAATTTTTTTAATAATTTAAATATGTAATTTTATTTTAAATTTAATATTTTTAAAATGGAAATAATAAAAACGAAATACGAAGTAAAAAAACGAAATACATCGAAGCAAATAAAACATACACCTCTATCAAGAACCATGTACTTATCTTAGTGCCCTTGCCAGACCCCAGAGACTGCTTATAGAATGATCTTGCTTGTGGAGAGGTGCAAGGGACCACTTCTATGGATGATCCTTTCCTAACTTCAGCTATGAGTGCCAAATGTTTCGTTGGACGAACAGTGCAACGCACCAATCCAAATGGAGTTAACAAAATATCTTATAATCACTTTGATTCAAGCCTTCGCTGTGTTGGAGAATGACGTACGCTCATCAACAATAAATACCAGCCCAAACACATACTAACTGATTGGGCCAATGGAAAATAATGAAAATGGTCCAATTGCTCATGAAGCCCAAATGATAGCCAATGACAGTTAACAAAAGGAATCGTTGGCAGTTTTTTGGAAGAACCGCTGGTCCTACAAAGATGGGAATAAAAGGTGAAAATCTTACAGGGAGATTATCGAAAAAATCAAGAGAGATTCAGAGAAGACAAAAGTATGAAGAAAGAAATATACATCACCTGAGATGGATTTTTACAGCATTGACTGTGAAGACTTTTTGAGTCTGATTTTATCTTCATGTGCATGAATCTTGTATTGTATATCTCTGAAACTGTAACCAGGAAATAGTGATTTGGACCTGGATTATGGTGCCGTGGTTTTCATCCGGTTTTCCCGGTTTCCACGTAAATATGCTGTGTTGGTAACTAAGTTTCATTTTGTGCAAAACTAACAAAGCAATCACAATCACAACAGGGTATAAAGAAGACTGAATTCCTAACAAAGTGGTGGCCCATGCAGGTCGAAACCAGCGAATCTGAAGAAGAAAAATCAGAAATCGGAAAGGAGGAAAAGAATATATTAAAGAACACTTTACAGCCAAGAAACCAATTAGATATGGCAAATGAATCATATGCCATGTTTCGATTAACATCCAACAACTATCTGGAATGGAAGAATAGGATGGAAGACTTACTTAATAGTAGAATGATGTATGATTCTGTCGAATTTGGGGATCAAAATCCTACATAATATACAGCCGAATTGTGGAAGAAAATGCACAAGAAAACCTTGGGGTTCATAAGAAAATGGATAGACTCCTCGCAATACCACCATGTGAGCACTGAAACAGATGCAAAGAAATTATGGGAGAAGTTGGAAAAAATCTTTGAATCCAAATCTACACAAAGTGAAGGGTCATTATTACATAGGCTCTTGGGAATGAGATACAAAGATGGTATGTCCATGGCTTACTATATAGGCAAATGGTTGGAGACCACAAGTCTTATGGCTACTGTAGATTTAAAACTTGGAGAAAAACTGACATGTTTGCTCTTGCTCTATTCACTCCCACCTTCATGGCAATCTCTAGTAATGTTGTTTCATGGAACATCACCTAAAGAAGGACACAAACTAGATGACATCAAAGGACAATTAATAAATGAAGAGTTGAGGAGGAGAGACTATAAAGCGTGTGACTATGTCAAAGACACAGTTGCATATACAACAGAAAATAGAGGAAGATAAAAACAAAAGTTTCCAAATCAAAGAATGGGAAAATCTAGGGATAAATCAGCAGATAGATGGTTACAAGATAGGAATACGCACTCAAAAAATAAAGACAAAAAGGAAACAAGAACTTGTTTTCACTGCAAGAAAGCAGGACACTTGAAGAAAGAGTGTTACTATTGGTTAAGGACAAAACAAAATTCTCCAACATCAACCAGTGAACAAAGTGCTGCTACCTCTGAAGAAGAAATTCTGGTCCTTGCTTCTAAAGAAGAGCATAATGCTGAAAAACAGAGAAAAAATAGAATGAATTGTTGATTCATGTGCTTCATGTCATGCGACTCCAAATAGAGACATTTTTTCAGAATTTCTAGAAGGAATGCTTGGAAAAGTAAAAATGGGAATAGACTCATGTGCCGAGATAGAAGGAATTGGAAATGTACAAGTATAGACTGATCAAGGAATAAGGATGACTCTAAAAGGAGTAAAGTATATTCCGAAACTCAGACTTAGTCTACTATCATTATATGCTCTGGATCAAGATGGATACACAAGCATTATATCTAATGGACTCTGGAAATTAATTAAAGGATCATTGATGATTGCCAAAGGATCTGTCTCACATAACCTATATAAGACACAACTGAATGTTATTCCTACATCACTACAGTCTATTCAGATTCACAACGGACTTTTGGCACAACAGACTTGGACATCTATCTGAGAAAGGAACGAATCATCTAAAGAAGAAGGAACTGATTAATACCAGTGGGAATTCATTGAAAGGGTTGTGTGAAACTTGTGAGTTTGGAAAGAAGCATAGAGTATCATTTAAAACAAGTCTGAAAAATAAACAGAAACCTCTAGAGTTGGTATTTTCAGATGTTTGCAGGATTGACACAGAATCATTGGGAGGAAAAAGGTATTTTGATTCATTTATAGATGATGCTACAAGGAATTGTTGGGTCTATCCTATGAAAACCAAGGATGAAGTGATAGAACATTTGAAAATATGGCTTCCGGCTGTTGAAAGGGAACAAGGAGTGAAAAGCTTCAGGTCTGACATTGGAGGAGATTCACATCAATGAAATTGAAATATATTTCAGAATCAGGGAATCAGACATGAGGTTATAGTCCCTGGTACTCCTCAACATAATGGGACAGCAAAGAGAATGAATCGAACATTGTTGGATAGAATTAGATGCATGCTCAAAACATCACATTTTCCTAAAGGATTCTGGGCAGAGACGCTGATAACATCATGCTATTTAATTAATCATTCTCCTACCTCAGCCTTAAACTCAGAAATACCAGAATGGAAATGGACAGGAAAAGTCCCCAGCTACAAACACTTAAGTGTATTTGGTTGCAAAGTATTGAATCATGTGCCTAAAGAGGGGAGAAAGAAACTAGATGATCATGCTACTCAAGGTATATTTTTGGGATATGGTGTCAAAGAATTTGGATACAAAGTTTGGAATCCGCTAACAAGAAAAATTATAAAATCTAGAGACGTGACATTCCTAGAATCAAAGACCATCAAAGATATAACACAAGCCACAGAAAGAAGTGAAATGCAATAGTACAATCAGCAGACTTACCCATTCCAGTCCACTTACCCAGCTATAGGAATGGAACTCACACAGAATCACCAGAATTTGAATCTGAAATTCCATTTGAACTTGAACAAACTCAAGAATTTGGTGATGATCCTATGGAATCAGAACAAAGTCAGATTAGTAGATCCCACAGAATAAGAATGCCATCAAGAAGATACCCTGCCTCTGAGTACACTATGATATATGAAAATGGTGAACCGAAAAATTTTCAAGAAGCTATAAATCATAATGATAGCAAATTATGGTGGAAAGCTATGATAGAAGAAATAGATTCACTCAAAAGAAATAATACTTTTGAATTAGTGAAACCTCCACATGACAGAAAGCCTATTGAGAACAAATAGATTTTTAAATTCAAACAGGAAGCAGATGGCTCTACAAGATATAAAGCAAGATTAGTTGCTAAAGGTTTTAGACAAAAGAGATGAATCGATTTTTCTAAGATATTTTCCCCTGTGGTAAATTTGACTACTATGAGAATCTTTCTAGCCGTTGCTGCATTCTTAGATATGGAGATTGAGCAACAAGATGTGAAAACAACTTTCTTAAATGGAGAACTTGAAGAGGAAATTTTCATGAAACAACCAGAAGGATTTATCAAGAAATGAACTGAAGACATGGTATTCAAATTTAAAAGAAGTTTGCATGGATTAAAACAGACTCATCGTATATGTAATAAAAAATTTGATATGTTCATGACTAGGGCATATTTCAGAAGATCAGAAAGTGATACCTGCGTATATTTTAAAAATGAAGGGGATGAAAATTCATTATCCTACTCCTCTATGTGGATAATATGCTTATTGCAAGTCCCAGTAAAGAAGAAATTGATAGTTTGAAGAAACAATTGGCCACAAATTTTGAAATAAAGGATTTAGGACCAGTAGAGAAAATAGTGGGAATTGAAATCCTAAGGGATAGGATAAAAAGGAAAATTTCTCTATCACAAAGTAAATATGAGAGCAAATCATACGAAGGTTCAATATGGAGGACACAAAACCAACATCATCTCCTAAAGAAGTTCTAGAAATATCAAATATACCTTACTCATCAGCTGTTGGAAGCTTAATGTATATGGCAATGTGTACACGACCTGACCTAGCTCAATCAGTATCACCAGTAAGCAGATTTTTGGTAAATCCACGCAAAGAGCATTGGGAAGCTGTAAAAAGAATAATTCGATTCGTAAGTTGTACAAAAAATACACAACTATGTTATAGTGGAGATAAAGAATTGAAACTCAGAATGTATGCAGATTCAGACATGGCAGAGGATTTTGATACAAGAATGTCTACATCTGGCTTTATATCTATACTTAATGCAGGGGGCATTTCGTGGATGTCTAAGTTGCAAAAGAGTGTGGCACTCTCATCAATAGAAACAGAATTTATGGCCCTAACTGAAGCTCAGAAAGAATTAATTTGGATGAAAAAACTTAATGAAGAAATAGGGCTGAAAATCAACATACAAGATCTATACTGTGATTCTCACAGTGCCATTGAATTAAGTAAGAATGCAACCTATCATGCACATTCTAAACACATCGATGTTAGAATGCATTGGATTCGCGAATCTGTAAACTCGGGAGAAATTGAGTTAAAGAATATACCTACTGAGGACAACCCAACCGATTTCTTGACAAAGGTCGTCACCACTTCGAAGCTGCAACTCTGCTCTTCAAAGGTAGGGCTAAAGATGTTCTAAGCAGAAACAACCTAGGTCTGTGTTCTGGCATGGAGGGGGCAATTTTTTGGAGAAAGACGTACGCTCATCAACAATAAATACCAGCCCAAACACAGACTAACTGATTGGGCCAATGGTAAATAATGAAAATGGTCCAATTGCTCATGAACCCGAAATGATAGTTAACAAAAGGAACCGTTGGCAGTTTTTTGGAAGAACAGCTGCTCCTTCAAAGATGGGAATAAAAGGTGAAAAACTTACAGGGAAATTATCAAAAATATCAAGAGAGATTCAGAGAAAACAAAAGTATGAAGAAAGAAATATACATCACCTAAGATGGATTTTTACAGCATTGATTGTGAAGACTTTTTGAGTCTGATTTTATCTTCATGTACATGAATCTTGTATCGTATATCTCTGAAACTGTGACCAGGAAATAGTGAATTGGACCTGGATTCTGGTCCCGTGGTTTTCATCCGGTTTTCCCAGTTTCCCCGTAAATCTGATGTGTTGGTGACTAAGTTTCATTTTCTCCAGAACTAACAAAGCAATCACAAACACAACAGGGTATAAAGAAGACTGAATTCCTTACACGTTGTTCACATTGCAAAGCAATGGGCCATGGAGCAATTGTTTTAAAATTATTGGTTATCCTGAATGGTTTACTGAACTCGTAGCCAAACGTAAAAATTCGCAGAGGTTTGCAAATTTTGTAACAGATGCCACCGTGACTGAGAACACTGAAGCTTTTGTAGATGAATCACCAATGTAATTACCTTAGGATATCAAGGAGCATAGCAATTAGCAGATTCAGAAAATGTTACAAATACAATCTCCAGCCTCTACAAATTATGTTACCACACCCAGAGTGAATTTCGCTGAATTCTGTGGAGTGGCAGGGAATTCTTCGTCTCTCAAAAATACATCATCTGTTAATTCATTATATTGGATTATAGATACAAGAGGTTCTTCTCATATTTGCTGCAAAGGAGTTCCGTTAGTAGACACTTATATACCCTCTAAAGATATTAAAGTGTGTTTACCTGATAACAACAGACTATCTCCCTCACAGTTGAGAAATTTTCGAATTTATGCATAACTCAATTTGACAGGGGTTCTTATGATTGAATCTTTTAAATATAATCTTTTATCTGTTTCAAGATTGCTTGCAGATAATGATATCCAAGTGTTTTTTGATTCTGATACATGTTATATTCAGGACCGACAGAGTAAATGAATTCTTGCAAAATGAGTGATGAAGGATGGACCTTATCTTTTATAAACTTACTTGCAGTATGGATGTTTAAATTCTTGTGGCCTCATGTCTAAATCTCTTATAAATGTATTCCAGCTTAATGTGTTTACTCATTGAGTGACAAGTGATAATAAATGGCATTTTCGTTTGGGGGCATCCGTCTAATATTGTGCTAGAACAATTATCACTTGCTGGAAATGTTTCAGAACATACTTTCCATACATGTTTGTTATTTAGGAAACGTCGGTTGCCTTTCCCTTAGGTTGCCTTCAGTTAATCTTATACATGTGGATGTTTGGGGTCCATATCGAGCCCCAACGAATCAGGGGGCAAGATACTTTCTCACTATAGTCGATGATTACAGCAGGTCGACTTGGACGTTTCTTCTTGCTGCCAAAGGAATGGCAACAACGGTTATGCGTTCCTTCTTTAAGATGATTATGACACAATTTGGAGCAGTTGTGAAACGAGTTCGTTCGGACAATGAAGGGGAATTTGTTGGACATTCATTTCAATCATTATTGGAAGAACATGGCACCCTACATGAAAGGACATGTCCATTCTCTCCAAAATCCAACGGAGTAGTAGAACGCAAGCATCAACATTTGCTTAATGTAGCAAGATCCTTGGTTTTTAAGTCCAAAGTGCCTATATCTTTCTGGGGAGAGGCACTTCTTACAGCTACTCATTTAATAAACAAGCTCCATGTGGCGTCGTTGAATTGGAAAACTCCTTTTGAACTACTTCATGGACGTAAAGCGACTTATAACAATTTGAGGAAATTTGGTTGCTTGGCCTATGTTACGTCTGTTATTCCAAATGCTGAAAAATTCGAACCTCGAGGCATTCCTTGTGTGTTTCTAGGATACACTACAAGCAAAGGAATTTTCCAGCTATATGATCTTCAACATCAAAAATTCATATTGTCTCGTGATGTCACCTTTATAGAAGGAATTTTTTCCTTATCATGCTATCAATACTGATGCTGATGGATTAGTTACTCTGCCATATAATCCACCACTTGACAGTATATCAGAAGATGTTCCTTCTTCGGATCATCAGTCTCAGATTTCCAATGATAATTCTGTTATGGATCCTCCACCGGACATAACAGATATCTCATCTGAGTTGGCTCTTCGAAGATCAGCTAGTAATCATAAACCGCCTGCATGGTTATCAGACTACGCTCTTTCGCTCTCTGATAATGTTGCTAAACATGCTGGCATAAATCACCTTAAGGAACCTTCCACGGTGGAAGAGGCCCTACAGATTCCTTACTCGCAGATGCCATGCAAGCTGAACTTGTAGAGCTTGAAACCAATGGCACTTGGATTCTTTGTGACTTGCCTGCAGCCAAGAAAGCAGTTGGATGTTGCTGGGTTTTCAAGACTAAACTCAATCCCAATGGCACTATAAACAAATATAAAGCACGACTTGTTGTCAAAGGCTTTACACAAAAGAATGGGGTGGATTATGTTGAAGTTTTCTCACCGGTGGCCAAGATTACTATTGTTAGATTACTGACTGCAGTGGATGTGAACAATGCCTTTCAACCGGATGTGAACAATGCCTTTCTACATGGCTTTATTGACACCGAAGTATATATGCAGTAGCCCCCTGGATTTATTTGTGCGGATTCCACCAAAGTATGCAAGCTAATTAAATCATTATATGGCCGCAAACAGGCATCCCAACAATGGAATCTGGAATTCACCACTTCGTTACATGATCAGGGGTATACTCAATCCCCCCATGATCCTTGTCTATTCATCAGAGCTACGTCTCAAGGGGTGATTCTTCTCCTGGTGTATGTCGATGACATTCTCTTGAACGGCAGTGATTCTGGAGGTATTTTCTCTATTAAAGCTTTTCTGCATTCTATTTTTACAATTAAGGACTTGGGGCATGCACGTTACTTCCTTGGGCGGGAGATACTTCATCATGACACATGCTTTTATATTAGTCAACATAAATGCATTCAAGATATTATTGAGTCATCTCCTGCCTCACAATTGGATCCAGTTTCTACTCCTTCACCAGTGGGCATTTCTCTATCAGTTCCAACTTCAGCACTTCTTAGTGACTCTTCAGTTTATCAAAGCTTGGTGGGGAAATTATTATACCTCTCTTACACTCGGCCTAATGTGGCATATGCCACCCAACAACTCAGTCAGTACCTTCATGCTCCAATGGAATTTCATCTAACTGCAGCCTTACATGTAATTCGTTATTTGAAAGGCACTCTTCATATTGGCTTATTTTATGCAGTAGGGGCATCTCTTCATCTCCGGGCTTACTATGATGCTGATTGGGCCACTTGTGTGGATACTCGGAGATCATTGACAGGGTACTGTGTGTTTCTTGGCACTTCTCTCGTCTCATGGAAAGCAAAGAAACATAACACCGTAGCTCGGTCCTAACAGATAACGAGCTTAAAAGGACAAAAAATTCATGTTTTCTCTAAAAATTCATTATTAATATTAAAGTTGGTTCAACGGTCCTAACAAAATCAGTTTCGTTTGGACTATTTCTTAACTAAACTTGAATTGTTAGCAATTATACCCTTTTTAGTTAATAGATTTTGCGGTTTATGTCGGTTGATTTGTTGGCTTTTCCCTCCTACCTTTTAAGGTAGTTTAGGGAAGCTCGTTATGGGACCGTATTATGTTCGATATATTTGGCGATTTGTGTTAGATAAAATGCATGAAAACAAACAATTTATCTATATATGTACGGTAATAGCCATAACCGAATCGGAATCATATACCCTAAACGTGAAAAGCATTGGTTTCTAGTAAGGATGACAATGGGTAAAATTTGAACTGGGTTTGGTCAAATTCATGCCCGCTCTACTACTTCTAACTTCAAATTTATGCCCGCCCAAAATCTACATTGAGTTTGAATATTCAAATTTATACTCTATTCTTACGAATACCCGCCCGCAATGAATAATCAAACTCATGTAAAAATTTCAAATAATAAAAAACATAAATAACTTTTTCACTTTTTTCCCACAATATTTTTTGAAAATTTCTAAAAATATTTAAAATAAAAGGTAATAAATATTTTTAAAATATATTGTTTTTATTTATAACTAATATTTAATCGAAACTTTAAAATTGTGTAAATAACATATCAAATATTGAAAATGATAACAATAGTACAAAAGTTGTTATATAGGCAACTCTAAACTCTAAAAGTTTGTAAATATATTCTCTAATATTTATAATTGTATATTTAAATCAAAAGATTAAAAGTAATTGTTGTTTGATTTTAATATATGTTAATGTTTTAAACTTTTTATTTGATCATTTAACTTTAAAAATGTAAAATATAAATACATTTTAAAATAATGTAAATAACATATTAATATATTAAAATGTACATAAATAAAACTTTAATTTGTTGAATTCGATTACCAAAAATGGACCAAAAACCATCATTTTATAATCGATATTGGGTTTGTTTGGGTTGGCGTTTGAAACTCAAGTGAGATGAACGCAATTTTCTAAAACGTGATTTTTCAAAACATAAGACAAATTACGGTGTGTTAATCCTTATTTTTCTGCGTTTTCACCACCGTTGCTAATATCAACTATCAACCCAACGTGATTTTGTAAAAGACTAAAATATACTTATTAGTCATACATATCGCTTTAGGTTTCCATTCTATCACATTTATCGCATGTTTTTATACCGGTGGTATATCGATCGGTATCGGCTAGTATCCCGTTTTACTATCGGATCTCCGATTTTTTTTCCAACCCTAAAAAATAATAAATTATTATTCAATGTTTTCATATCAGATGGTATATCGTCAAATTTCCAGCAGTATCGATTTTTTTCTACAGCACGATATAGAGTATATGGGTGGATATCCTGGTTTTTCAGGGTCCGACCCTAAAAAAATAAATTAAAATAAAATTGGGTAACACAGATATACTGGTCGTACCACTCATATCAGTTCGGATCGGTACAGAATTTGGAACGGTATGAAAACATTGAAATAATTATTTTAAATTTTTTAAAAGTTAAAAAAAAATGGTATCGACCGATATACCACCGTTCTAACGAATATGAAAATTTTATATTTATTTCATAGCGACACAATTTCTCATTCTTAAACTTTTCATGTAAGACTATATTATCTTGAAGGTTAATATGCAATTTTACTAAAATCACGTTCATTATACCGCTTTTTTTACAAAACAATTTTTAAAATAATATTATTATAAATATGTTCAACTCACCAAAGTTTATATCACCACAGCTCACCGTACTTTATTAACGATGTACCAAACAAGCCCATTCATTTATAAAAATGTGTAAAATACACAATTTCTAAACTTTGAACATTGCTTTTGTTATGAATGGAGGTCAGGTGATAGTCGAAGGACTTGATTGGCGTGAGAGACCGACCGGGGGAAACCTAACAATAAGCGGTGATGTTGATTGACTTGATGGATCTCGTCGATCTATCAATGATATCGATCGGACGATTGTGATGAGTCTATTTGATAGCGGTCGGATTATACTTTAATCGGGATTCAAGAGAATCACATCGGAAATATCTTTCATTAATTGACCCATGAAATATATGGAATAAAATATTGAGATATATTTTGTTGGTTGCATATATGAAAGAAGATATTGAGATATATCTTGTTAGTTACATATATTTAAAAGAATATATGAAGATATATTATGGTGATATATATGAATGAATATATGCAAATATATATTATTAATTAGATATATGGAAGATGCAGTCAAAGATATGAAAAGAGAATATTGCAGAATATTAGGTAGAATATTTCCTAGATTAGATCCTAGCTGAAACTCTATAAATACTGGTCTTATGAAGATAATTGTAATCAATCAATCAATAGTGCAGCATATTGTATCCATATTCTTCTTGTGATAGTGAGTTAACGATCAATGTTTATCAATCACGTGGTTTTTCCCGGTTTTGGGATTCTACGCTAAATCTTGCGTCTTTTACCTTTCTTCATTTACATTCGTTTCTCATCGCATTAATTCGATATGACCCCGGATAACGGGAATTTTTCTCTTCTCCGAAAGAGAGAATTTTCCCAACAATTGGTGGTGGCTGTGGGTCCCGTGGGGTAGGTGGTGACAGATCATGGCAATGGGGGAATACCGAATTATCTCGAATATGTTTGATGGCGACGACTATCGGTATTGGAAGATGCAGATTGAAGAAACTCTACGACGGCATGATCTCGGAGCGGCTATGAAGAAGGATAAACCGAAAGAGATGGAGTATGCCGAGTGGTCGAGAATCGACGAAAAGGCTCTCGGGTTCGTGGTGGAAACTTTAATGAGAAACATTTCCGATAAAACCACTACGTACGGTATGATGAAGGCAATTGATGAAATGTACGCAAAGCCGACATCAACAAATTTAGTCCACATTGCAAAGAAACTTTACACCTTAAAGATGGCCGAAGGTAGTTCAGTTTCCAAACACTTGAATGAGTTTAATAATCTTGCCGGACAACTTGTATCGATGGAGCATGAAATCAATGATGATCAACTAGCAGTCCTTTTACTTGGAACATTGCCGGACAGTTGGGAGACCACGGTCGATGTGATCAGTAGCCAACTGGGTAAGTTAAAGTTTATCGACGTGCGGGATCGGTTGATCAGTGAGGAACTGCGGAGATCCAGTTGGGATTGTAATGACCCTACTGCTTTGGCAACAAAGCTGGATCGGTATAATAACTGATGGGGCAAGGGAAGACGTGATGACCATGACCATCGGGATGATCGGTCAAAGGGAAAGACTCGAGTGAAGTCTTAGTCACGTGGCGAACCGGAGTGTTGGAATTGCGGGAAGATGGGGCACTTGAAGTGAGAGTGCAAGGAGAAAAGAAGGGATGCGTCGGCGTTGGTTCCCGAGACGGACGATGTACTACTTGTGTGCATTGAGAGTCCGATAGAGTCATGTATATTTGACTCGAAAGCATCGTTTCACATTTCATCTGATAAAAATATATTCGTTAATTTTGCGGGCGTAAATCATGGAAAAGTCTACTTGGTTGACTGGAAGGCGCTGAAAATTACCGGTCTGGGAAACATACCTATCATTTCTAACGGTCATAGTTGGTTGTTAGAGGACGTAATGTATATTCTCGATCTTAAGAAGAATTTGATTTCGATTGGCCAGCTTGATGCAAAGGGGTATTGAACGACTTTTGGAGGCGGATGTTACAAAGTGTCGAAGGGATCGATGATCGTGGCTAGGGGATTTAAGTTTGGAAGTGTTTATGTAGGGATCGGGTCCATAGCGGACCGACCGGGTATTACAAAACGCAAGACTAAACGAGGACATGTTAGAAATCGATACAACTGTGAAGATGTGGTGAAACCAGCATTGTCAAGTGGGAGTGGAACACATGTTAAGGTGGATCGGTTGGAGAAGCATTCGGGAAAATCAAATGATGAGGAGATCGGTGATAGCAAGGTTGATCGATTAAAAACGGATCCGAGTATGGTCGATCAGACGGCAGATCGGTATACAGAGGAACCGTTAGCATCTGCGGTTAGGCAATGGATGGCGAGGGAAGCATCTAAAGAGTGGGAGTTTGCTCTGAAGGAAGAGGTAGTATCCTTGGTGGCCAAGACTTTGGTTTTGGAGAAGTTGACATGTTTTGTCACTTCGGTTAAGTTAAGGCTGGTGCATGCCCTAACTTGGTTCACCAGGAAATTTGGCGAATGAAAATTGTTAAAGGTGGGCACTAACCTTGAAAGTTGGAGGCAATAGTTCTTCAACTCTCAAATGGTATCATATCGATGCATAAGTACCGGGCAGACTACCCAAGAAGAATGAAGGATCACCCAACTCTAAGTGGGAGATTGTTTGGAATGGAGGTCGGATTAGACTTGAATCGGTATTCAAGAGAATCGCAACGGAAATATCTTTCATTAATTGACCCATGAAATATATGGAATAAGATATTGAGATATATCTTGTTGGTTGCATATATAGAAGAAGTTATTGAGATATATCTTGTTGGTTACATATATATAAAAGAAGATATGAAGATATATTCTGGTGATATATATGAAATAATATATGCAAATATATATTATTAACTAGATATATGGAAGATGCAGTCAAAGATATGGAAAGAGAATATTGTAGAATATTCGATATAATATTTCCTAGATTAATTCATATTTGAGACTCTATAAATAGTGGCCTCATGAATAGTAACTCTATATATAGTGGTCTCATGAATAGTGAGTTCACAATTGTAATCAATCAATCAATAGCGTAGCATATTGTATCCTTATTCTTCTTGTGATAGTGAGTTCACGATCGAGTTTTATCGATCACGTGGTTTTTCCCGGTTTTGGGTTTCCACGCTAAATTTTGTTTCTTTTACATTTTTTCATTTACATTAGGTTCTCATCTCATTAATTCGATCCGACCCCAGATAATGAGAATTCTTCTCTTTTCAGAAAGAGGGAATTTTCCTAATAGATTTTACATCATACTTGGTTATAAAATAAACGAAAATATTATAATAACACCAAAATACATATATATAAACAAATATAGTTTCATAAATTGATAAGATAAATTTTTAGTATGATTTTAAATATAATAAATTGAAAAATATTATATATACAAAGTTTTAAATATTATATTAACTTTGACGGGTATAATAATACAAACATAGTTTGAGTTTATGTAGAAATTCACATCCACCCTGCCCCTCGTGGGTTTATCATTTTTAAATCATTATCCTCCACACACCTTCAAAAAATTCAACCCTTCAGATGGATATGATATCGACTGGTTGAAATTTTTTGTCATCCCAAGTTTCATGAAAGAAAAATGGAAGGGGATGGTGTTTTAAAGTTGTGAATTAGTCACACGGCCTAAGCAGTTTTATTGCGCCAGATATAAATTAACAAAACTATAGAGTGTGAATTTCTATTACAACCTAGGTTGAATGGACACTCCGTTATTTTTAAAGTCCGCGTTCTTGCATATGTCAGACATACGTTTCCGTGTTCGATCTATAATATCAATGTCCTTTATTTAATATATATATTATATTTTAAAAATATTTTTATTTTATAATTTTACTCTTTATTTTAATACTTTTATTAAAATAAAAGTATTTTAATAATTTTACTCTTTATCTATAAAACGGAACGGTTACACCATTAATTGTTACCCGCTCCGTTTAACATACCTTTAACCTTTTCCATATCCGTCCCATCATATCCCCTTCATAACCCGCCCATTACCTGTCGCGTCAAACCCAATGCTTAACCGTTAAGTTAACGGTTAGTTTATAAATTTGTTTTTATAATTTATAAATATAAAAAATCAATATAGTAATACTTAAATATATTTCATACGAAACACAAATTAATTGTTTTAGAATCATAACTTTTAATATCTTTATCGAGATAACTAAAGAATACCAATATCAAATTAAATAAACTTTACATTTTAAATTTTTATATTGGACAATATTATAAATTTTTTTGAAATATTAATACATTAGAAAAATAAGGAATTTACACTCTCAAATTTGACAAAATATGAGTTTATTAAACAATATGCATATTCGTAATTAAAATTATTCAATATTAAATGTAAAACTTGAGAAAACGTAAACTATAATTTTATCATATCTAAATTAGTTTTAGAAGTATATATAATTAAATCGAAACGGGTAATTGGTTTTGTACGCGGATAACCATTAAGGTAGAGGGGCGGATATATGTAAAACCGCTAACCGTAGTCTTTAGGCGGGTAAACAATTTTAGAATCTGTTTCACATCCATAACCGTTTAAATATCCAAATACGCCCTAAACAAGGTGATTATCCAGCGGATAACGGGACAGATAACCCAAATTACCACCCCTAACCGTGTCTTCGTTACCGTTTTTAAGTATCTACATATTATGTGTTCGAGCACGTATTTACATCACATTCTCGATCAAACCCGACCCGTTTGCAACCCTCGTCGTCTTCTTCGTGCAATCGAAAAATGCGCTCCAATTTATGTTCTCCTCCGTCGTCGGAGATTTCATTGTTCTTGAGTATGCAAGAATTGTGCGGAATACAGAGAAGAGAGTTTCTATATTATTTAAAGCGTACGAGTCGCCGTTAACAGGTGATGTGACGGCGAAGAAGCTATCACGAACATAAATCCCTCACTTACATTATTGTCTATTCTTAATGCAGGGCATGAAGAAAGAAGAAATCAAGAAGGAGTTCATGAACCAGAAGGAAATGTCAATCAGAAAGGAATTCACGAGGAAGAGGAAAATGGATTTCAGCCCACCAATTAATCCTAAGCCCAATATGTAGTTGTTATCTTAGGAAAGGCCCAACGTGTTGTTACTGTTGCTCTTGTTACCGTTAGGAACTGTGCCTATAAAAGGCCTGATCGATTCTGTATTGATCGTCTTTTGGAAATTCAAATCATTCTGCATCTTATCTATATTTCTCCTCTATTTCCCTCATTCTCCTATTCATCCCTTTCTTCTACTTCCTAAGCGATTTAGGAACGTGACAACTGGTATCAGACCTTCTGATTCTCAGCCAAACTGGGTCCTAAAAAGAAGGGGAAGACTAAGATCAAGCTAGACACACATCTTAACATGGATCCAGAGATTGATCTTTTCACCGCTGCCCAACACGTTTCAACGGATGATGCATACACAGAGCATGACTACCAGTCCCAGATCCAGCACCTATTCGACTCCCAACTGGACCTACGACAATCTGTTAAGCACCAGATCTTAGAATTAGAAAAGAATCTTAAAGATAACAGCAAGTCAATGCACACTCAGTTGCTTAACATATGCCAACAGCTACGCTGTATAGCTCAAGAACGCTATGTTCTTGGAAGTGGTAGTTCCCCTCTTCAAACAACCCGTCCAGCTATTTCGACTATACCTAGACAGACAGAACCTGCTCATCCAACACCTCCTCCGGATATTCACCCACCAAAATTAGAGATCCCTTCATTTGATGGCTCGGAACCAAGGAGTTGGCTCCGCCGAATCTCTCAATACTTCCATGTCATGGGACATATACCTAAGACTAAATGGATTGATTATGCCACAATTTCGTTCACCGGAAAAGCTGACCGTTGGTTACATGGTTACCGTTCTACCGTACTGAACCCTACCACTTTGTCTCATAACTTCTGCTCGTTCGATGATCTTGATCCACAGCGCGTTTTAGGGGACTTTCTAAAGATTCGACAAATCGGTTCCATGTCCGAGTACCTAGACCGCTATGAAGATATGAGATCCCATGTATCATCGTTGCACCCATCTCTACCTTCATCTTATTTCACCTCCATATTGGTTAGTGGACTCAAAGATAATCTC
Organism: Utricularia reniformis; assembly: GCA_009725065.1. Taxonomy (NCBI): domain Eukaryota; kingdom Viridiplantae; phylum Streptophyta; class Magnoliopsida; order Lamiales; family Lentibulariaceae; genus Utricularia; species Utricularia reniformis. The sequence continues at coordinate 17,028 of RWGZ01001431.1, forward strand.
TGCATCGCCGTATCCCATGTCGGGTTACGAACATAATCTGAGGTCAAACGTTTCACCAAACAAAAAGAAGAAGAATTCTCAACATTTTGCTCATCAATGAAGGAACCCACCCTACCCGTAAAGCAACCGCAGGCTCCAACTTCTTTTCGACCTCCACAGCGATTTCAAAAACACCTCATTCCGGACGATATTGTCAAGGAACGACTCGATAAACACATTTGTATCAAATGTGGGTTACCATGTTCTAAAGATCATAAATGCCACATCAAACAGCTTTATTTGCTCCAAGGTGAAGATGAAGGGGACTTACGGGTGGAGACACACAATATTCCAACACTTGATTTCCCTAATTTCAGCCCCTCTACCATCATTGCCCCTGAAGAGATAATTTCTCTCAATGCTATTTCCGGGGAAACAATGGAGAACCATCTCCGGATGATAGGTCGTCATTTGAATCGCGACATTCATATTCTAATTGATACGAGGAGTACCAGCAGTTTTCTCGATGAAGGATTTGCATCCTCTTTGCCACTCCCTAAATCTCAGGCTCTCCCATTAATCGTGGCCACGCCCGATGGCAGCCGGACAATTAGCACAGAAGAATGTAAAGATTTTAATTGGACTACCCAATCTCACGCTTTTTGCTTTACTTTCAGGACCTACGACCTACGTGGCACTTACGATATGATCTTGGGGGGTAATTGGCTTCGTCTACATAGCCCTTTCACCGGAGACCTTAATAAAATGCTCTTTACGTTTCATATAGCTGATCGACCTGTTACTCTCCCATGTCTGCATTCAACAGCATCATTATCGATGATAAGTGCCGAAGAGATCGATAAAACCATAAGGAAACCTTCCACATTATGGTTGGGACGCTTATACGCAATTGATACCACCCCGATCCGTACTCCAACAATTAATCCGGTAATTCAATCAATTCTTGCGAAATATGATTCCCTTTTTCAGGAACCAAAGACACTACCGCCTCTACGTGCTATAGACCACCAAATTCCGCTGATTCAAGATGGTAAACCAAAAAAGTCTCCCCCCTACAGAATGCCCCACCACCTCAAAGGAGAATTGGAGAAAATAATAAAAAACTGTTAGAATCAAGTTTCATCAGACCAAGTACTAGCCTGTTTTCATCTCTGGTCCTTTTAGTCTACTAGAAGGATGGCTCTTGGCGCTTGTTTGTCGATTACCGGTATCTTAATAGTATTTCATTAAAAAATCAATTTCCTATACCTATGGTTGATGATTTACTTGATGAGTTACATGGTGCAAATTTTTTTTCTAAACTTGACTTACGATCGGTTTTTCCAAGTTCGCATGCATTCTCAAAATGTTTTTAAAACTAGCTTTACTACCCATTTGGGACATTATGAATTTCTTGTTATGCCTTTTGGATTAGCCAATGCACCGTCTACGTTTCAATCACTTATGAATTCGATATTTGCTCCCGTCATTCGTAAGTTTGTGCTATTTTTCTTTGATGATACTCTCGTTTATAGTAAATCATGGCATGAACATCTTGATCATATTTCTCAAACCTTGTTGATTATGGAATCTAACTACCTTTTTGCAAAAGAGTCAAAATGTTCTTTTGGCCAACATTCACTGGAGTATCTCGGCCACATTATTTCATCACAGGGAGTCTCCACTGACCCTCAGAAAATATCAAGTATGATTGATTGGTCAGTTCCTAAAAATATTAAGGAGCTCCGTGGTTTTCTAGGACTTACAGGATACTATAGTCGGTTTATTCGCAACTACGGAATTCTCAGTCGCCCCCTAACACTGTTGCTTAAAAAATATTCTTTCCAATGGTCACAATCTGCAACATATGCCTTCACTGTACTTAAAAAAGTAGTAAGCTCTACACCAGTACTTTCACTACCGGATTTTTCCTAGCCATTCACATTGGAGACTGAGGCTTGTGATTTAGGCATTGGAGTTGAACTCACTCAATCTGCTCACCTGGTGGCATTTTTGTCTAAGGCTTTGGGAGTTAAGTTCCAAGGTTATTCAATAAATGAGAAAGAATTAATTGCAGTGGTTCATTCGGTACTAAAATGGAAGCATTATCTTATGGGACGTACATTTTATATACGTAGTGATCACCAGAGTTTACAATTCCTAAAGAACCAACGTCTCGGTACTTTATTTCAGCAAAAATGGATGGCCAAATTAATGGGTTTCACATTTGAAATTCAGTACAAAACAGGAAAAGAAAATCTGGCTGCTGAAGCGCTTTCCCGATCCGTTGCTCTCTTCCCCTCACTTCGGTTCAACCAGTATGGCTCCATGAGATACAAGAGTCTCAAGCTAAGGACCCCACATTATCTCCTATCATCAAGGGAAAGCTCATTCACTCATCTGCATTCCCTACTTATACTCTTCATGGAGGCTTACTTTCATACCGCAACCGCCTTTGTATCACTAATGATCCAGAAATTAAGGGCCGCATATTTCTTTCATTACATTCTTCTCCGGTTGTCGATCATTCAGAAATTACTACTACCTTTCATCGTATTAAGTCACTCTTTTATTGGCCGAAGATGAAAAATGATATTACCTCATGGATTCAATCATGTGATGTATGCAATAGGATTCATTTCGATCGTTCGGCCTCGCCCGGATTACTTCAGCCGCTGCCAATTCCTTGCTTTAATTCTCGGGTTCTACTTAATCTATCGAGATTGTTCGCATACGTGTTCAATCCCCAACATTATCATCTTCGAAAAACTCTATCTTCGTAATAGTAGATCATTTTACTAAGTATGCTCACTTCATGGCTCCATCCCATCCATATTCAACACAAGATATTGCCACTATCTTCATTGACACCATCTATCACCTCCACAGACTTCCGACATCGATCATTCAGACCGAGACCCCATCTTCACTAGTTCACTATGGACAGAACTGTTACGGCTTATCTGAGTTCATTTGCGCCTATCCTCGGCTTATCATCCACAAACAGATGGCAAACCGAAAGGGTAAATCAATGTCTTGAGACTTACCTCCGTGGCATGTGTCTCGATCACCCTCATCAATGGACCAAGTTTCTTCCGTTAGCTGAATTATGGTATAACATTTCATATCATACAGCTTAAAAATGTCCCCTTTCCAAGCACTCTATGGGTATCCGCCTACATTGCTTCCTTGGGTCTCATCAAGCTTCGTCCCTCATGATCCAGCATCAACTTTCATCCTCGACCGCCAAAACCTCAACAAAGCACTCCGCCAGTCCCTGCTTCAGGCTCAACAACGAGCCAAACATTATGCTGATAACCATAGAAGCAAAAGAACTTTTACAGTTGGAGATTTAGTATACCTCAAGTTGCAACCCTACCACCAGAATTCCCTTTCCATTCGGCGAAATCTTAAGCTTGCTGCCCGGTACTATGGTCCATATCCCATCTTTGCACGAATTGGACCTTCTGCTTATCGTTTGGACTTACCACCCACCTCTAAACTTCACCCCGTTTTTCATGTTTCCCTTATCAAAAAACACATCAGCCCTTCCATAGACCCTTCTCGGCAATTGCCTGATGTTTCATCATCTAGCACACTTCCACCGCGACCCCTACAAGTACTTGGTCGACGCCTTGTCCTCCGTCGTAATCAGCCACTTACTCGACTGCTGATCCACTGGTCGAACACTTCACCTTCAGCTGCAACATGGGAGGATCTCCCTTGGCTGCGTCGCCGTTTTCCCAACTTTGATCTTTAGGGTCAAGGATGGTCTTCAGGGGCAGGTAATGTCACGAACATAAATCCCTCACTTACATTATTGCATATTCCTAATGCAGGGCATGAAGAAAGAAGAAATCAAGAAGGAGTTCATGAACCAGAAGAAAATGTCAATCAGCAAGGAATTCACGAGGAAGAGGAAAATGGATTTCAGCCCACCAATTAATCCTAAGATAGCAAATCTTAGGAAAGGCCCACCGTTGCTTTTGTCACCGTTAGGAACTGTGCCTATAAAAGGCCAGATCGATTCTGTATTGATCATCTTTTGGAAATTCAAATCATTCTACATCTCATCTATATTTCTCCTCTATTTCCCTCATTCTCCTATTCATCCCTTTCTTCAACTTCCTAAGCGATTTAGGAACGTGACATAAGCCATTTTCTTGAAGGATTGACGCAGTGCAGGATACCAATATATGATAGGAGATTAACGTTAGCCAAAAACGTGATGTTGGTGGATTTTTTTGTATTCCCTTTCAAGATAATATAACTAAATTGGCAATGGAATCGGTTTGACAGACCATTTGCTTTCTCCTTCTGGGCTGTGGTCCGTCGAAAAAGACGTTCCTATATGATTGAAGCACGCGTTACGATGTACAAATTTGTTGAAAATCAGGAGTTGAATTTATCATTTGAAGAAAAAATGCAAAGCGTAGGGATAAATGCACGGTAGGTGCAATGTTTTAAATTTGCGATATACCGGTACAGGTTTTAGCAGCTCGGATGGAGTTTTTGTGGATCGGGTCAGGTTTTGTTTTAAAAAAATAAAATATAAATATTTTATAATTTAATTTATTTTAATATTCTAGTACGAATCTTGTACATATATGTTATACCGATCCAATGAATTTGTCCAATATACCTTTAAATATGGGTTTTTAAAACATTGGTCACGTGTATCTTTTGCTAACATAAATGCATTCAGTCAATGAAAAGTGCTTTCGTTTGCTAAATACTTCTTCGTTTTGTTAACTTATTTTCTCCATTAATGTAGAAATGGCTTGAGAGAAAGAGAGGTAACAATTCCCTGATGATAAAAAATGTATCTTTTCATTCACATGAAAATCTTAGTAAATCACATGTAAACATCGATTTTCCCTAATAATATGTCATTTTGTTAATGACAGGGTGAAGAGTTGGAAAAGGAAATTTCAAAATCTACTGTTGTCAAGAGTGGGGACTGGGGTGACAAAAGTTAAGAAATTGTACATGGCCGAGGACCACCTGAGTAACCCCTTCTGCTGTAGGACAAGGTACAATCAGCGGTGCAGAAATAATGTAACTTTTTCACAAAATGAATTGCGTAAAGGGTGACCCCTATGTAGTTTGATTCAATGTGGGTACACAGAAAATTATTCAGTGTTAAAGAGAAAGGGGAGAGTAAGGTGTTATTTGCTTATAAGTTTTACAAAATCTCTCCAAACACACCATGTCATGTCGGATTATATAACGTGAAAGTTGTGGGAATACAGATGTCTTAACACTGTCAATATGTATTAAAGAGGAAACATTTCCTTGGTAGGGCCAGCAATGATGTCAAATCCAATTCACTTTCTCTTGCTGTCAAGATGCGGGACAGCAGATCCAACCGACATGGGGCTTTAGAAATTCTCATATCAAAGCTTGTCACAAGCTCAGCTTACGGTATATAGTAACTGTTTTGTAGTTTTTACTGTCTAATGATGTTTATTGAAAATGGTGATGTGGTGGGGATTAAAATTTATCAAGTACCAAAAGGAATAGTCTTATGTTGATTATTTTCGCATGTTTTGCCGCTATATTTGACGTCTACTGTATTCTCTTCTCATTTGTCAATCTGAAAAGAGAATTGATATTGTGTACCGTGGAAGGAATTTGAGGAACAAGTTTCTGGGTAAAGCAGACTGCTTAGTTTGCAGGAGATGAGTAATATTCTGTAGATAAAAGGAAACAAAGAGGAGAATCTGAAAACTTGCACGGATTGCTTCAGTGATCGCTTTCTTGCCTCAGCTGTCACCCTCTCTTTTGAAGAACTGTCTCATCCCATTCATTAAAAATGCAAGTGGGTCTGTTATTTTGACAGAGCTGGGAGCAAGAAAAAGGAAGCTATGAGATGAATGGTACCATAAGAAAAAGAAATGAAGTGAAGTGGGGAATCACGTTCTCATAAACCAGTTAACTAGTTGGATTTTGTGCAATAAATATGCTTTCAAGTGTGAACAGTAAGATAGAGAGTAATCCCTTTTGAAATTTTTGCAAAACTCTGACTTTCATATTCCCGAGAGAATCCAAGACTTAACTAAAGGTTTGGTTTGAGGATTTCTTTAGAATTCCCAATATTATGGATCTAGTTTCTTCAGGATTGACATTACGTTGAAAACATGTGCTTAAGAAATTACCATTGCCTCAAATATGTGTTGCTAAAATAGTAGCATTGCATTAAATGGGAAGAATTCAGTGATTTTACCTTCCACTAGATTGAATGTGTTGGAAAGGACAGTAGCAGCATGGGGTAGTGTGACAAATTTGTGAGTTGTCAAGCAATATAAATTGGCAGCATTCCTCTCCACTTATGTTTCTAAAATCTCATTGTTTGAGAGCTTTTTCAGCTCAAGAGCTCCTCACACATGATTTTGCTACAAAAAGGAAATCAGATCAGCAGTCTTAGTGGTGAAGAAGAGGCACATTATTCATTCTTCTTCTATAGGTTAAGGTCTTTCAGATCTGTTCAAGACAACAATGAGTGTTACTTTTGCAGTTATAATTGCGGTAGGAGGGTTATTATTACTTATAGGACTAACAACTGTATTAGTATGGTTTTTTAAGTTCAGATACAGAAACTCCAACAAAGAATCCGACACTGGCTCTTCAGATCCATCTGCACCAGTTGGTAAAGTTGATCATCTTTCTCAATCCCTTTTTTATTGTTGATATTTTGTGTAGTTTTAATGACCAATTATCTTAGTGGAGATGACAAGTGGCAGAGATGGTGGTGGCCCTTATTCATCAACTTCACCTGTTACTATTTCTAGTTCACCAGAAGCCAGAAAATTCAAAATGGAAGAACTTGAGGAAGCAACCAGATACTTTCATGACAATAACCTTATTGGTTATGGAACTTTTGGCCAAGTTTTTAAAGGGTTGCTCTCTGATGGGACTATTGTAGCAATCAAGAGACGTAGTGGGCCATTTCAACTAGAATTCAGTGAAGCGGTAATTTCTAATGTTACTCCAGTTTTGGACACACATGGATCCATAAAAAGCTCTACCACTAGTTTTTGTCTCCCTCTTTCTATCTATCTCATAATTGATATTTTTGCACAGGTGGCTCGTCTATCAAGAATCCGGCATCGCAATTTAGTTAAACTTCTTGGTTACTGTCAAGAAAGTGGATTTGTGATGCTAGTTTTTGAGTATTTGCCAAATGGCAGCGTCAAAAGTCATTTGCATGGTATAATGAATCATAAGCTCGGTTCGACAACGAAACTTGAATTCAAGCAAAGGCTCTCAATTGCAGTTGGCTCTGCAAGAGGTAATATTTATGCTGTCCTAAAAGGTGATGAACGATTAATTGAAGTTCATTTTTGCTCTTGCAGGTTTATGCCATTTGCATTCTCTGCTACCTCCATTAGCTCATGGGAACTTCCGTACAGCAAACGTCTTAGTCGATGAAAACTTTATTGCAAAAGTATCAGATACAGGAGTATCAAGACTGATAGAAAAAATTAATGATTCGGCATCTTCATCTGCCACAACCTCCTTCAATCCATTCAGAGATCCTGAGTAAGTTCAAATTTTCAACTGATTTCATTTTAAAACTAACTTAAAAAATGCAGGCTGGGCTCTCAAGACATGCCCTGGGAGATTAATGATGTTTACAGCTTCGGTATATTACTTGTAGAGCTAATTTCTGGTAAAGAGTTAACCGATGAAGATGCATTTCAATCGAATGACACCATTTTTCAATGGGTACATTCATTTTTTCGATATCTTAATGATTTCAAGTAACACATGTCTTTATTTGATTCGTTGTAAAATATATACAGAACCTGTGGTAACTCAAGAGTTTGAACACAGGTGCAAGATCATCTACAGACAAATGATCTAATAGACAACTCTTTGTCGGGTAGCTTTACAGAAGAAGGAATGAGGAGTCTCATCATTCTAATGATAAAATGCACAAGGTTTCCGGGTACAGAGAGACCAAGAATGGGTAATGTAGTTGTAGAGCTTGAGCAAATACTTGAGAATGAGATGAAACGAACAATGGTTATGGTAGAAGGGACTCCAACCATTACTCTTGGTAGCCAACTCTTCACAAACTAGGCATACTTGGTTCCGTTTTCGACGAACCAGGTGTAAGTTGTTTTCGGTTTTTAAATGTTATTTGCTTATTTTCCTATCCTACTGGGAACTAGAGGAGAGGGAATTAGAGGATTCAATATTACAAGCAACTCTTTTTTATGTTGTAAGCAGAACTTGCAGTTGAAGAGGGTATTATCAGAATCAATATTGAATAATAATAGACAAAATAAATGTTATTTTTCAGGTGAAAATATTGAATTTGAGAGATCAAAGCTTTGGATGGGATGATAGCTCAAAAGGTTAATTTTTTTAGTGTAGCTGTAGAAATAACTGTGTTTTTTTACCGGCATAGTCAAATTTAATCAGCGGGAAAACAACGAAGAGAAGCCAATCACCTCATTATTCTCATGGTAATTCCTCTAATTTCATTCTTGTGACACATAAGAATGATCGCAAATGCTTATGCATTTTTCTTTTATAAATCTAATAGGAGTGATGTGGGTAGAAAATAATATCTTTAAAATAGTGTAAATATTGTGTCATGAGTTTGAAAATTGCAAATCCCGCATCCAAGATATTATAATTAGTTATATTGACATTTAAACTTTAACAACGTGTAAATGTCATGTCCTTTTAGTTTTATTATTGTGTATTGTTCCTCCAAACTTTATAATTGTTCATGTTGATTTTAACCTCATTAATGTTAAATACATTATTATTTATATTTAACTATTAATCTTAAAAATACATAATCTGATACTATTCACTTGGGGGGTTTATTAAACGATTTTAAAACTTTGACTATTAAATATGCAAAATTTCAAACTAAAGATTGATTTTACACTACTTTAAATTTGATGTTCAAGGTACTTTCCGCAATATAATAATTTTACATCTAATAATAAAGTAATGCTTTGCAACCATGGACTTAATTTTAACTAAATGTCATATATATAATCTGGATTTTATTATGTTTCTATAATGTTATGTAATTTGTTTTATTTAGATGAATGTATCTTATAAATCAATTTAATTATTGTTGTTGTTTGATGAAATATTTGTTTTTCATGTACCCTTGTGCATATTAGTGCTAATTATGTTTTTAGTGCTTATCATTTTTGTTGTTTAATGTACACATTTGCATTTTTAGTCATTACTCTTTTTAGTACATTCTCGATAATTAAACTTGCAACACTTTTTGTTCATCAAACGTGCAATACATGTCCTATTTAGTATAATTTCTAAAATTATACTTTGGTCCCTTTTATTTTGTAATATTCAAATTCATCCCTTCAATTTTTGATGAATTTGGGAATTGCCAATTTACCTAATTTATCAAATTGAAACTCTAATTATGGCAGCAAGAAATCGGAATAATAAAAAGTTGATTCAAACCCATGACTTAAAGATTCCAAATTTATTTAAAAAAACATGAAAAATAGCACTAGAGGAATCGCACTTGATTATTATGAGACATTTATGTTCAAACATTAAGTCACTCATCATTCGTAACCACATAGTGTGGCAAGCTCCTAGAGATGTAGCCTGACTCAGCTTTAACGGTTAAAAGCACAACTATATGTTGGGGATTAAATACGTGTGCGAAAAATCTCGATGGATTATAGGAACCTAAGAATAATAATAGTGTTGAAGAACAAGAACAAAAACGACACAAGAAAGTTTAACGTGGAAAACCCAAGGCGGGTGAAAAACCATGTGACCGGCGGAACTGTCAAATCAACTATCGAAAGAAGAATACAACACATCCACACATGAGTTCTCTCATACTCGTAGACAACAAGAGATGATGGACCGAAGTCCTACAAACAATGAACCTCATGCCTCTTTATATAGATGAGGTGGTTGAGATAATTAAGGTAACTAACAAATATTCCAAATATTTGATCATATTCCCATATATGATTATCTATGATTAAATCATATATATGCGTCCATATATACTGATTTGATATGATCTTGTTTCTTTCAATATCTCCTTCCATAACTGCCGATATCCTAGACTAGTGGACCCCACCATATCTCAACTCGATCATCGACTGATTGCCTCCATCTCATATCTTCGGTCCTCGACCGATTGCTTTGGTTCCTTTGTCTCCTTCGGTATTGCGTACTTCGGTCCAAGCATGACCGAGCAGTACCGATACCAAACATCTTCTAAGTGTGCCCGATCGACACATCGGGTCCCATCATCCAAGCGTAGCCGATCGTCATCGATTTCCACACTTCGGTCCTTCGTGACAGATCCTTCGTCATTGCGTACTTTGGTCCTCGACCGATTGGTACCAATACCGAACATCTTCTATGTGTACCAAATTGACATATGATCTCCACACCTAACAATCTCCCACTTGGAGATGGATGATGCATCTCTTCCAGATAGTGTTCCACTCACCAACTCGTTTGATGAGCCAACTATAGATATGTATAGCTCTAGCTTTGCTAGAGTGACTTCTCTCGTCACTATACAAATTCCGTTGATAGGACCCTTGATCGATCTCCATCAGAAAGTTCTAGAGTCACACTATCTCCCTTCTTGCTTCGAAATAGCACACACTTGCAATTTCGGCTTCCAACCGCTGTACCACCGACTGTCTTCAGATCTTACTGATCGGTACCCATGACTGATCGGTACACATACCGATCTCTATGATCAACACCCATGTCGATCATCTCCTAGGTATAGCTGATCGTCAATCGATCCCCATACTTAGCAATCTCCTTCAGTCGTCATCTATGTACCCCGTTAGGACGATCGGTCCTCTGCAACACAACTCCCACATATATGTCTCGTAGCAATCAGAGCACTGCATCCCAATGCTCCTTTCTAGTTCGACATGAACCTGCTCACGACTCCCACTCCATGGGAAATGTCTGGTCTCGCACAGACCACGTCATACATCTTTGTCGACCACTGAAGAGTATGGCACATTTTTCATCTCTTCGGCATCCTGGTCGATCATCGGCTCCGCTTCTTTGAGAATTTCTGGTGTGCTCCCAAAGGTGTCACAATTGCTTTCAAGTCTCCAACTTGAACTGGATCGATCACTTGTATTATCCTGGGACAAGGGATGTGTACCCTTCTGTATGTCTCTTGCGAACCTCATTCCGAAAGTCTTGACCGGTCTCAGATCCTTCATCTTCAATGCTTCGAACAACTCCCACTTAACTTGTTTTATCTCCTCCATGTCACCCTCTGCGATCAACATGCCATCAACATACATCAGAAGGATTATGTATGTACTTTTGCCCATTCGGAGATAACAACTAATGTTCGACTCATTTCTCTTGAGTCCCAGTTCGGTCCCTAGGGAGTCAAGACCACTACAGAGAAGCTAGTTTCAATATACAAGCTCTTTTCCAGTCATAACACGATTCCATTTCAATGCACCTTAAAACCACTCGGGTGTGCATTTCTTCCTCTAAATCCCATGGAGGAAAATAGTCTTCCCATCCATCCGCCAAGGATGGAGATTCTCCGCAGCAACTTTACTCAATCACCCTAATGGTTGACTGATGAGAGTATTCTGGAATAGTCAGTTCCCTTCTGCAAGAATCCTTCGACTACAAATCTTGCCTCGTAACTTTTGGACCCATCGACCACTGAAGACCCAATTAAGGATGGCCCGATGTCCCATCGGCAGTCAACAAGACCCAAGTCTTGTTCTTCGACAAGGATGTCATTTCCTCCTTCATGGAAAGCTCCCACTAATCCGTCTGCAGAGACTTGACAGTCTCTCGGAAATGCTCTAGCTAACCATCATCAGTCAACAATGTTTGATACATTGTAGGAGTGTGCCGATCGGGTTATCTCCTCTCCCTGGTCGACCGTCTCAACACAGGAGTGACTTGTTTCGACATTGTCATCTGTCGATCGGTCCCGTACCAATCAGACTTAGGTTAGACTCATCGTCAAGAGTCATACCGATCGGCTCCTCCGATCAGTTCATCGTCATAAGCGATGTTGTGCTCCTTAGATTTGAGTATACGTGATAAGTCTTTATGGCAATGATCTTCATATCCTTTTCACTCATGTGGCCGAGTCGGCCGTCCCACATCTTCAGCAACCTTCTTCGGTCCTCCGTCGATCGGTCTCCAGTGTAGTGAGAGTGGATCGGTCCCCATTTGCCCCGATCGGTCTCTCCACATACAAGGTCCAAAACCTGATTCCCTTAGCAACGATCAAAGCTCATTTGGTCACTTTCCACCGACCTCTCCCAAAAAAAACGTTAAGTACCCCTTTGAATCCAACTGTCGACTGAAATTAGGTTCTTACTCAGTCCGGATATATACATCACATCCTCCAAGGTCCAACAGTAACCATTTGAGGATCGGATCGATATATCACCCCGACATGTGATCTCTAGGAACTTCCCATCGGCAAGGTAAACCTTCGGAAATTCCATGCTTTCAAAGACTTAAACACTTGCAGTTAGAACAAGAGAGAAAGGATGCGGCAGACTCAACCATTTGTGATTCTGATGGACTTTCCTATAAAGTGCAGTTGCATCATCTCATCCAATCACCAAGATTGAATTCTCCTCCATTTTGGGTCTTGCACTCCCTTCGTAGAAACCCTTCTTCTTGCACCTCCATAACTCGACATCGAGCCTTCGACTTCCATCGGCTTCTTCAACCGATTTTCCCCTTCGCCCTTCAACCTTGTGATATTCTTCCATCCGCAGGAAGAATCTGCCACCAAAGCATTATTCTTGGTCTCACACCTCTACTCTCGCCCCACCTCTTCACAGATAAGCCATCGCACACATCATGAAGATGAGTTCCCCCCGGTTGATTTATGATGATATCAATCGTGGTCGACCAAATTTCCGGCATGGTACCGAGAATTGCAACGGCATGTGTGTCGTCATCCATGACGTGTCCAACAAGTGACAACTTGTTGACAAGCTTGCAGAAATCGTTCAGATATTCGGCAACCGAGGCACCCTCCTCCATCGTCATAGTACCATCGCTGAGTGAGCATCACTCGGTTTGGCAACAACAGTCGTTCGTACATGTTCGAAAAGGTCTTCATCATCTCGTAGATCGTCGTCTCTTCATGGTAGTTGAACGTCGTCTTCTTCCATAGCGACAGTGACACAATCGCAAACACCATGCAATTTAATCTGTGCCACTCAGAGTCCTCCATCTTTGTCGATTTATTTTCTTCCAACGCTTCCCCTACATCTCCATGATATAGGTTATTACGGATTTGTATTTTCCAATAGGAAAAATTGTTAGGAATGGAGGTCGGGTGATAGTCGAAGGGCTCGATGGTGAAAGACCGACCAGAGGAAACCTATCATGAAGCGGTGATGTTGATCAACTTTATGGATCTCAAATCTATTAAGGATATCGATCGGACGATTGTGATGAGTTTATTTGATAGAGATCAGAATATACTTGGATTGGGATTCGAGAGTATCGAGAGGAAATATCCTTCCTTAAGTGACGCATTAAATATATGGAATAAGATATAGATATATCTTATTGGTTGCATAAATAGAAGAATATATTGAGATATATCTTGTTGGTTATATATATATAGAAGAAAATATGAAGATATATTCTGTTAGAGATATATATGGAAGAAGATATGAAGATATATTATGGAGATATATATGGAAGAATATATGCAAATATATCTTGTTATATATATATATAAGATGTAGTCAAAGATATGGAAAGAGAATATTGTAGAATATTCTGTAGAATATTTCCTAGATTAGATCCTAGTTGAACTCTATAAATAGAGGTCTCATGAAGATAATTGTAATCAATCAATTCTATTCTTCTTGTGATAGTGAGTTCACGGCCGAGGTTTTTCGGTCACGTGGTTTTCCTGGTTTTGGGATTCCACGGTAAATCTTGTGTCTTTTACCTTTCTTTATTTACATTCGGTTCTCATCGCATTAATTCGATCCGACCCCGGATAACGGGAGACCCCACATAATGGGAATTCTATTTCTTCTCCGGGAAGAGGAAATTTTCCCAACAAAAATCGCATCCGTCAAATATCTTCAGGCTTCTTTTATCGTCACCAATCGCATATTGGCCCACCACCAATTGTTGGGGATTAAACACGTGTGCGAACAATCTCGATGGATTAGAGGAACCTAAGAATAATAACAGTGTTGAAGACAAGAACAAAAACGATAGAAGAAAGTTTAACGTGGAAAGCCCAAGGCGGGTGAAAAACCACGTGACTGGCGGAATTGTCAAATCAACTATCGGAAGAAGAATACAACACATCCACACACGAGTTCTCTCATACTCGTAGACAACAAGAGATGATGGACTGAAGTCCTACAAACAATGAACCTCATGCCTCTTTATAAAGATGAGGTGATTGAGATAATTAAGGTAACTAACAAATATTTCAAATATTTGATCATATCTCCATATATGATTATCTATGATCAAATCATATATATGCGTCCATACATACTGATTTGATATGATCTTGTTTCCTTCAATATCTCCTTCCATAACTGCTGATATCCTAGACCAGTGGATCCCACCATATTTGAGCTCGGTCCTCGACTGATTGCCTCCATCTCATATCTTCGGTCCTCGATCGATTGCTTCGGTTCCTTTGTCTCCTTCGGTATTGCGTACTTCGGTCCAAGCATAACCGATCAGTATCGATACCGAACATCTTCTAAGTATGCCCAATCGACACATCGGGTCCCATCATCCAAGCATAGTCAATCGTCATCCGATTTCCACACATCAGTCCTTCGTGACAGATCCTTCGTCATTGCGTACTTTGGTCCTGGACCGATTGGTATCAATACCGAACATCTTCTAAGTGTACCGGATTGACATATGATCTCCACACCTAACACCATATTCGTTTCTTCAAGCACCGGCTCATATACCAAATACTTGTATCATGGTGTATTTCTATAGTATGAGCTTCTAGTGAAATAGGAATCCACATATCCAATGAAATTTTGATCTTCATTGTGTTTGTAAAATATTGCATGATTTCTAGTACCAACCACATAACGTAGGATTCTATATAGTGGGATATATGACCCTCAACATGGGCAATATCGGGTCTACAGTTTTTAAGAAACATCGGACTTCCAATTATTAATTTAAAAGCAGTTGCATCAACACGGTGACTTTCTTTGATCCATTCTTGTACTTTGTTCCATGAATGATAGGTGTGGAAGTTGAGGAACTATCTTGTAAATCAAACATGTTTAACAAGTTTTCAGTATGTTTCCTTTGAGTTAGCAAAATACCAACATTGTATTGATGTATTTCCATTCTAAGAAATGAGTGCAAAAGTCCTAAATAATTCATCTCAAATTTAATAGTCCTAAAGTTTTTTAAATCCTTAATAACTTGAACATATTTCCCTATTATGAGAGTGTAAGAATCAATATTGAATAATACCGGACAAAATAAATGATATTTTTTCTGGTGAAAATATTGAATTTAAGATATCGAAGCTTTGGATATGATGAAAGTTCAAAGGTTAATCTTTTTTATGTAGCTATTTTACAGTAGAAATAATTGTATTTTTTACATACACAATCAAATTTAATCAGCTAGAAAACAATGAAGAGAAGTCAATCACCTCATTATTCTCATTAAAATTTCTCTAATTTCATTCTTGTGACCCAAAAAGTGTTTGTCGTTATCGTCTAAGAAGAGCAAATGCTTATGCATTTCTTCTATATAAATCTAATAGGAGTGATGTTGGTAGAAATTAATATCTTTAAAATAGTGTAAATATTGTGTCATGAGTTTGAAAATTGCACATCCACATCCGAAGTTATTATAATTGGTTATATTTGACATCATAAACTTTAACATGTAAATCTCATGTCATCTAAGTTTTATAATTGTGTATTTGACCCTCAAAACTTTAAAACTGTTCATGCCGATTTTAACATCTTTTAATATTTTAAATGTGTTATTAATTTGTATTTAACTCTTAATCTTAATAATATATAATGACACTACCTCCAAATTTTGAAAATTATAAAATATAGATGTAAAATTGATACTATTCACATGAAGATTTATTAAACGGTTTTAAAGCTTTGAATGTTAAATATGCAACATTTTAAACTTTGAAAGATTGATTTTAAACTATTTTAAATTTGATGTTTTAGGATAATTTTTTCAATATAATAATGTCACATCTAATAATAAAGTAATGCTTTCAGCCATGGAATTAATTTTAATTCAATGTCATATATATATAATCTTGATTTGATTATGTTTCTATAATGTTATGTAATTTGTTGTTTTTTGCAATGTTTTAAAAACCGGTACCGGCCGGTATACCGGATAAGCTCATTGGATCGTATACCGGATATGTATCGGGTATACCGGAATATTAAAATAAATTAAATTATAAAATATTTATATTTTATTTTTTAAAACAAACCTGACCCGACCCGCAAAACTCATACCGGCCGGTATTTTGGCAAAATACTGACCGAAACCGGTACGGGCGAAATTTCCGGTATACCGGAAATTTAAAACATTGGTTTTTTTATGAATGTATCTTATAAATCTAGTTAATTATTCTTGTTGGTTAATGAAATATTTGTTGTTTCATGTACTCATGTGCATTTTAGTGCTAATTATTTTTGTTGTTTAATGTACACATTTGCATTTTTTGTCCTTATTGTTTTAGAACATATTCGATAATTAAACTTGCAACACTTTTTGTCATCAAACACGCAATACATGTCCTATTAGTATGATTTCTAAAATTATACTTTGATCCCTTATATTTTGTAATATTCAAATTCATCCCTTCTATTTCGAATTTGAGAATTGCCAAATTTACCTAAGTTATCAAATTGAAAATCTAATTATGGCAGCAATTAATCGGAATAATAAAAAGTTGATTCAAACCCTAATGAGAAGCCAACGTTACTTAAAAGATTCCAAATTTATTTTAACAAACATGAAAAAAATCACTTGATGATTATGAGAATTTTATGTTCAAACATTAAGTAATTCATCATTTTCCTTAACCACGTAGTGTGGCTAGCTCCTAAAGATGTAGCCACACTCAGCTTTAAAACTTGAAAGCACAATATCATTTGTTCCTTGAAGCATCAGCTTATATGTCAAAAGCATGTATTCTGATGCGCTTTTATAATATGAACTTGTAGTGAAATCAGAATCCACATATCCAATGAAATTTTGATCTTTAGTGTGTTTGTAAAATATTGCAAGATTTCTGATACCAACCACACTACGTAGGATTATATTGGCATTTGTGATAAGAGTTTTATTAAGTTGGTGCATATAGCGGGATATATGGCCATCAACATGGACAATATCAGGTCTGCTGTTTTTAAGAAACATCAGACTTCCAATTATTGCATTAACATGATGACTTTCTTTGATCCGTTCGTCTACTTTGTTCTAGGAATGATAGCTGAGGAACTGTCTTGTAAGTAAAATATGTTTAACAAGTTTTCAATATATTTCATTTAAAAAGTTAGCAAAATCTCAACATTTTATTGATGTATTTCCATTCCAAGAAATGAGTGAAAAGTCATAAATAATTAATCTCAAATTTAGTACTCCTAAAGTTTTTTAAATCCTTCATTACTTGAAGTTATTTCTCTATTATGAGTATGCCATCTATATAATAACCACAATTAAGATATTGTTTCCAAAAAGTGTAGCTTTATTTTCGTTTTTCTTGAAGTGAGTGATACTAAAAAAGAGTGGACTCTAACTTTGAATCCATGATCTTGGTCTTTTAAGTCCCTAAGAATTACTTTAAAGGCCGACAATACCGTATTTTCATACAGTTTTGTCCGCCTGAGTTTCCGCAATATCAGCGCCCATGTAACCATGGGTGATGATTTGATAGGGGCGGAAATACGTTGGGCGGAGAAGGGGTTGGGCGCCCCTTTTCTGCGGAAATTGTTTTTTTATTTTTTGTTTTATTATTTATATTTAATGATATAATTGATATAATTATATTATATAATCAATTAAATATTATATATTATTTACAATATTATAATTAAAAATATAATAATGTTAAAAATGACGCATATTAGATTAATTTATTTATTTAAATTCGTAACTTGTTTTGGATTGGATATTTAGAAAAAAAATAACAATTTGGAATATGAAATTATAAAAAGAAACTCAAATTCAAACGAAATAGTTAAAAGTATTAAATTAAATATAATATTTAATTAGAAATTGAATAATATATAGATAAAATTGATGAGATAGAAAGATAAAATTAACACATAGCCACGTCGGACGAGCCCCAAGGTTAACATAATTACATAAATAACCTCGGGCAATATCAGATATAAATGAGTGAGAATTTGTAGAAGTTGAAAGAGAATACGATGTGGATGTGAGAGAATGATGATGTGTAGAGAGATTTATACGGTAGAAATAATTTTGGGCATAGACAATATTACAGATAGCCTAAAGTACCTTTGAAAATAAAATAACTATGGACTTAGATGTTTCAAATCCAGACGGCTTTGTTACATATATGTTTTCTTGTAAATAGCCATTGAGGGAAACATATTTGATATTCATATAATATATATTCCATTTATTGTGAGGTGACAATGATAGAATTGATCTTAGTGTCAAAACTAGCTACAAGAGCAAATATGTCAAAGTAATCCACCCTGAACTCTTGAGAGTAACAAGAGGAATTTATCAAGAACTTCTCACTTCTTTTACTTTAAATTGAGGTAAATCCTCTTTCCACTTCGAGGAGTACTCTTCATTCAATACAACATTTCAGGATATACAAATTTCCTTAAAATCTAGATCATAAACTCTATATATTGGTTTTCAGAGAGTAGCCCACAAATATTTCAAGTGTAGATATGCCATCTAACTTGCTTCTTATTTCATTTGACACAAATGTATATGCAATGCATCCAAAAACTGTAAAAAAATAAGCAAGATAACATTTAAGTTTTTACAAAGGGTAAGTGAGTTCACCCGCAACATCTTTGCTAGGATGTCTATTTTGCAGATATGTGGCCATTGCTAAAGCTTCTACCATAAATGACATGGTAGATATTAAGGATAGAGGTCGGGTGATAGCCGAATTGCCCGGTTAGCTGAAATATTGAAGACTTAGTTTTGTCGATCGACATGACCGACGAGAGGAAAACCTAACATGAAGAGATGATGTCGATCAACTTGATATGTTCCGTCGACCAATCAAGTAATTCTAAAAGTCTTTTTTATAGTGATCGGATTGGATTGGATTGGATCGGAATTCGAAATTGTCGAATTTTCATTAACTATCACACAGAATACATGGAAGAGAATATGGCAATATATCTTCTTGCATACATATAAGGAAGATGAGTCAAAGATATAGAACATATAGTGCAAATATTGTAGAATATTTGTTTAGATATTTGTTAGTAAGATTCTAGTATGGACCCTATAAATAGAAAGTATCATGGAAACAATTGTATATGTAACATAACAATATGTATTCTTCTTATGATAGTGAGTTCGTAATCGATTTTTATTGGTCACTTGATTTTCTCAATTTTAGAATTCTATATTTCTTCATTTACGTTTGGTTATCACATCAATTCAATTTGGTATCAGATAAAGGGAATTTTTCCAACCGATGATTTTTTCCTGAAAGTATACTATTTCCAACAATAAGCACATGGTCATATTCATTAATGTCCTATTTTTTCTTTGAGCAACACAATCTTGTGGAGGGGAATATGGTGATATCTTTGGTGGAGTATACCATGTTATGTAAGAAATGATTCAAATATGATGAAACAAAATTTTCAATCATTGTCAGTCCTAAATGCATTTATTTTAAATAAGGGATTTGAATTTTTTGAAGTAATCAAAGGTTGGATCTTTTGTTTTCATAAATTTAATCAAGGAGAATCGAGTTAGATCATCAACGAAAGTAATAGAGTACTTACTCTTACAAAGTGATTCAACTTTCATAGGGTCACACTCATGAGTATCCGGAGTTTTGGAGTAGCTTTGAAGGAGGATACATTAAGGAATGGTCATTTGGATTATTTTTCTTTGACACATGTGATGCATATTATATGATCTAGCTTTAGTTTCTCTAGTAGGCCTCTTATTAATCCATTTTTATATGATATTTGAAGTAATTTTTGATTTACATAACCTAGTAATCGATGGTAGTAATTTTCAAAACTTCCTACCATGATTGATTTTGTAGGAGGTTTTTTAGAGGAGATAGACCGACCAGTTTAAAAAATTCAACTCATTTCCTTTGGTGAGCTGCTGAAGCAATGACTTCCATTGAAGTTTACAATAAGTCCTTTTTTAAAAATTAGGTTCATTCATACATCCGGCACAAATAATACTTCTTCAATCATTCTGATGCCTAGTAGCCATTCTAACTTTGCATTTCCCTTTTGCTTTGATAATTGATCTCTCCAATTTTAGCATGTGTTATATATGTTTCGTGTAGCTCTTCGAAAACCATTTTTCAGCAACCATATGTGAAGAATACTATGTTGTAAATTTTAACCCACTCTTTGGAAATTTAAACTAACTAAACTAGTTTGTGTAAAACATACTAAAAGAATACACATATTTAAGTGATATCCGATCAAGTATCTAAGTTAAGATACGATCATGTCGTCACTCCACTGTTCAACCCCTTGCAATTTTTTTTGTATCAAGTTATAATGTTCATATACAAACAAAAGCAACTAAGAACAAAAAAAAAATAAAGCACATGAATTAAAAGAAGATTGGCATGTTTCTCACGTCTCTTCCGATAGATCCGTTTTTGCTGCTTACCGAGAAGATTGATCTCCTTAGTTGTTAAGCAGACACAAGAGATGAAGAAGTTTACGAGAAGAAAATATACAAATCCATAAGGGAAACGAAAACGATTATGTAAGACAGTATAATGTTTGCAAATTGAGGGACTAATGCACAATCATATTTCAACTTTTTACTTTGCATTTATTTTTTAACGGGTCAAACGTTAAATTTAACGATCAAATGACTAAAAGTGTAACAAGTTATAAATTTGATGACCGAAAATATGCAAAAAAGAACGAAGACTAAAACTGTGAACTAGTGCATTGATAACTAAAAATGAAATTATAAATATTATTTCCTCTAAAAAACTCGATTTGATTATAATTAAGATTAATATTAATGCACCACTTTTTTGGAACTCAAATGCGCACCCACCGGTAACGACAACAATGATGATGTGCACCCAATAAATTATAAGCTGTGGATAATGCTTCTATGGAAAAATAAAGATAATCGGGGTGATTATCATGCTTTCCATAATCCTTGTATGTTATATCTCATCTTCCTTACTCTTGATTTGTTATGAGTGTGTGAGTCACGTGTGTGTCTCCTCTAAAAAATAGGTTGTGGGTGTGTTCTTGTTAGCTTGAGAATTGAATAGTAATACAATATTTTTCCTCTTTGTTCTTCATGCTATATTACATATATGTCATCTCCCACATATTAAATTTAGTCCTACTTTTTTCAACATTGTATCATA
This sequence comes from Utricularia reniformis, assembly GCA_009725065.1. Classification (NCBI taxonomy): domain Eukaryota; kingdom Viridiplantae; phylum Streptophyta; class Magnoliopsida; order Lamiales; family Lentibulariaceae; genus Utricularia; species Utricularia reniformis. The sequence continues at coordinate 38,614 of RWGZ01001431.1, forward strand.
GCAGAAATACCATGTTAGCTCTCGATTGAATTGGAAGATGCATACTCTCCTTTCGTCATTTATTCCAACGATAGCATCAACCTTGTTACTGGTTCTCAGCTTCTCAATAGCCGAAATTACATTAACGGGAAGAGAAGTTGCTCTTTCTACTAAATAAACTAGGTTTTGTTGATGGTTCCATTCAAGAGTCATCCATGGATGACAAGTCTACAGGCAATGGCGACGTTGCATTGATCTCATTTTTTTATTGCTCTTCAAATTCATAAAACATGGTTTAGCCCAAACAGTCTTCTACAATCCGTTGACTAAGGTGATTTGGTAAACACTCCCAAGTTGATTCTCTCAACTAGATGATAAACGAGTTTATTGATTACACGTAAATAGTGGATACCTACATCAAGGGAGTCGAATTGTATCATAATAGTTCACCAAATTGACAATCCTATGGGGAGAATTGAGTAATTCTCGACATGCTCCATATTGTTTATGTGGGGTGTGAGTATGGTTGCTTCATATAATTTACAAGTTCTCAATTTTTTATGAGGTCGTATTATATTAATTTAGAAATCCGTCTTATTAATTTTTTTAAAAAAATCTAATCACATGTCATTCATTATTATTTAGATATAATATTTAAAATTACTATTCTTATGATATTGAATAGTTTATAATAATGTTATAGAAATTAGAAGCTTGTATGGAGAAATAAAGATAATGTGATGATTATCATGTTTTCTATATTCGTTGTTTAACTTTCCTTACTCTTTATTTCTAATCACGTGTATGTTTTTCCTAGAAATCTATGCGCCTTTGCTTGTTACGACCTCGATGGTAAAGGGAATTAGAGGGAAGGAAACACATGATCAAACACGAAGAATTTGGAAAAGATGATAGAATAGATAACAATTAGAATTTTTTCTTGGTACAAAAGGGGCATCTTATATTTTTGATATCATTGTACAACGGTAATATGAGCGATTACACTAATACTGGGCTCCTAAAAAGATCATTAGCCCAATATTGATCCTAATATTCTAACAAAAGCACCTTATCCTTGACCCACGAACAATGTTCCTCCTAAGTAACTCCTCTTGCTAACTAGTTCTACCTGCAAGAAAGGAAGTTGTTAAGGGAGTTATATTGGGTCGTAACATTACCTTCTGCAGAAGAAGAACATTGTCCACAAGGATCAAAATTAGGTAAGTGGCTGCAAATCCAATCCAAGTCCTCCTAGATGGCTTGCTCGGCGGATGATCTTTCCCATTGGATGAGAAGTTGAGTAGCATACTTCGATTTTTTTTAATCAAGCGTCTCTCTAGAGCCTGGACAGGTCAAATTGGGATATTTCATGAATTTGTCACTTGTAGGGGGTGGGGTAGTGTCACGCCTAGAAACCGGGCCTAGTTGTTTTCCGGTGCACGACACGCCGTGCTCCATTCATCTTTGGAACACAAGGAGATTTTCGTAATATAATATAAATTAAAACCACAACATGGGAATATTTTTCTTAAATAAACTTATAGAAAAATTAACTAATTCTTTATTGAATCTTCATCTCGCTAACAACTTAACGAACTCACTTTACTCTCGACATCATAATCACTCTTGATATCAGCCGACTACTAACTCTTCCCACACTTTCCGTAACCTCTTAATTTCCTACAAAACTGTAGAGCAATCATAATCGAATAATATAAATTTTGGTTAAAACTCTTTAAAACTTAACTATATTTCTAAAACATCTTTTCTATTGAAAACTCGTCTTGCTTTGAAAACATCTTTAAAAAAATCATTGTTAAAACATCGGTATAAAGTCATAGTTGAAAACATAACTCTTTTGAAACTCTTTGAAATATCTTTATAAAACTCGTCAAAACATACTTGAAAAATCATCTTTCTTAAAAACTCTTTATAAAGTCACCTTTAAAACATACTTGAAATCTTATCCCTCTTGGGGTTCATTCGAAACCTTATTTTAAAACCTCGTAAAAACTTATATTTCTTAAAAATCTCTTTTAAATCTCTTTTTCTTATAAAATCTCTTGAAAACATTACTTATTCTTTCATGTGCTCTTTACTTTATCTTGCCGGATTTTTACATGTCCGGTGACATGTCTTGCCCAATCCGACCTCTCCTCGAGGGTCGGATCTCGAAGAACTCTATTTGCTTTCCCGACCACGGACAGTTCCGTCTCGTGTAACGTTACCTTAACTTGGGGCATGCGTTGCCTTGTGGCTCACGTGAACTAGCACGGTGCCGGGTCGATGCATCCATCTTCCCCGAGTCTTAACTTATCTTTTGGCACATCAAAAACCTCGGTGATACGTTGGCCCGGTGGGCTTGCCCGCCCGGACAACGTAGCCCAAAACATAATATTTTCACCGGATACATTGACCCGGCGAACTTCGCCCGCCGAGACAATGTAGTCAAAAACAATTTATTTTTAAAATGAAATTAAATTTGAATATAAACTTTTTGAAATAATTTATCTTTAAAATGAAATTAAATTTTGAATATAAACTTTCTATTATTTGACTAATCATTTCGCTTACCTTTATTTCGTACATCGTCCATCATGTACCTCCTAACACAACTTTATCGCCATTTCTCTCTTCAATAATCAACCCCTAAAATCAAGTTACGGCTTTGACTCATGACATAAACTAATCCGCTACAACTAACATAAAAGGAATGGTCCTAGACAATATCAAGAATCTCTAACCATAAGTCAGAATGCTTTAGCTTTTCAAATCCCACCAATGAAATTATATGCAACAATCTTAACTAAATTGCAAAACACGTCTAATTAACATTGTCCTTCTTGTGTTGTACTTTGATTTATCATTATCTACATCAATATATGATCTCACTCGTTATAATATATCATAAACTCCTTAAATTACTTTAATACCTACCATAATATTTTTGTATATTAATATTATCAAATCACATATTAAATATTTTTCCCTAATATATTTTGTCAACTAATATTATTTCAATATATTCATATTATTCAATCTTTTACTTCACAATATAATCAACATATTATATGTTAATTTATCGCAATCTATAAATATTCCTAATTACACAATTTTGATCGTTACATCGTTTCTCATTTATTCGCATTACATATTTATCTATCGTCTATTCATTATTAAATATAATTACCCACCTCTATTACCTTGAAACTAAAGTGTATATACAATATATTCAATATTGGTATTTTCATATTATATACTCAATAATATTTATGAGTTATCTAATTCTCCTAAAATTTCGGGTTATGAGTGGTAGTGGCTCATGTTTCTTCCCTAAATACTTCTTCAACATGGAGACATGGAAAACATGGTGTCATTTGTAGTCCGGGGGAAGAGCTAGCTTGTAAGCATTCGATCCAATCCTTGCTATAATAGGATAAGGTCCATAATAACATACAGTTAATTTGAGGTTGCGTCTAATTAAGAGGGATGTTTTTTGGTATGGTTGTGTGTTCAGTGCGTTTTCTATCTCCTGCTTGAAATGTGTGTTCAGTGCGTTTTCTATCTGCGTAGAATTTCATACGACGTTGAGCATCCGAAAAGATTAGTTTGTAGATCATGAATCATGGTTTGACGATCCAACCAATAATTAGCAACATATGATGTCGTTGGGTTGATTAGAGAATCCCTCGGAAAGAAATATGATTTATATTCATAGAGTGCCTCAAATGGAATGATTTTCAAACTGCTATGGTAGGATATGTTATACTAAAATTCAGCCAAACGAAGCCACTTAACTCATTGTGTAGGATGAGAATGACAAACTCATCGGAGATATGTTTCTAAGCACGGATTAACTCGTTCTGTTTGCCCATCTGATTGAGGATGATATGCGGTAGAGAGATTGAGTTTGATTCTAGTAGATTTACAAAGTTCATCCCAAAATAACTTGTGAAGACGTTATCTCGGTCTTAAATGATGTTAGCAGGTAAGCCATGGAGTTTATATACATAGAAGAAGAAACTATGGCAACAGTGGCTACTATATATGGATGAGTGTGTGTACAAAAATATGCATACTTAGAGAACCTATGGATCACGACGAAGATAGTATATTTTCCAGCGAAGTGAAGTAATTATTCGATAAAATCAATACTAATGTTCTGCCATTATCTTTCAGGAATCCGAAGTGGATTCCTTAAATTAGGATATGCACTTCGATCAAAGTAAATTTGGTGACATAGATTGGATCTAAGAAGTTTCATACTCTTTCAATAGAAGAGTGTTTTAAATACGCTAATAGGTCATTGTAATTCTTGAATATCCGCCTATTAGTGAGGAATGTAAGGTTGAAAAGATTATTTTCTTAAGGCAAATTTTTGGCCTATGCAGATTATGTTTCCTTTCTTCATATTTTCATCAAGTATAAAATAATTTGGATAATCAGCGTGATTTAATATTTTCACTTGGTAGATAACTCTCAAAGAGGTGTTATCCTCGTAGCTCTCTTGAACTTCTTGTGACCAAAATGGTATAATACTAGTGATGGTCTGGAGCTATCCTTTTTGAGAGAGGAGTCAACCGTTGTGTTCTGAGTTCCATTTTTTAATTGAATATCAAATTGAAATCCTAATAATTTCGTCATCCATTTTTGTTGAAAAAAAGTACAAAATTTTTTATGATTGATATACTTCAAGCTATGGTGATCCATCTTCACAATGAATCCTCGTCCCATTAAATAATGTTTCCACTTTAATATAGCATGTACCATGGCGATTAGTTCTATTTTATATATTGAGAATCCAAGAAACTTATGCCAAGGCCTTTGGAATAAAATGAGATTGGGTGGCAAGATTGAGAAAAAACAGCTCCTATACTTGTATAGTAGACATTAGTTTCAATGGTGAATTCTTTCTAGGAATATGAGGATTAGTTTCTAAGGCTATGATACTCTAAAGTTGTTTGAACCCTGACCTTGCTTCTTCATTCCAATTGAAGTTATCACGTTTCAATCCATCTGTTATGGTCCCTTTTTAAGGGGTACCAACAGTCGTCCGGTTCGTTCCACAAACGAACTCGGTTCTGATTTATTTTAGATATGGAAGACGATCAAAAGCTGGAAATAAAATAAGTGTACGGCGATATATAGTGGAAACCCCAAGAATTGGGGTGAAAACCACTCGACTAAGAGCACATTATGCTCTTAGCCTGTTCACTAATGAAATAACTCATAGTCAATACAAGAGAGGCTAATGAAAATGACAAGGTAAAGAAAGCGGTAAGAATTCCGGAAGGGTAACAGCCTGTTCTTCCGCGTCCAAAGGGTCCTGCTATTTCCGTCGTCTTGCCCTGTATTTATAGAGTTCATAGCGTGTGTAAATCACGCTTCGTAACCGCCTCTGACAAGTTTGTTAGAGGTTGTTATCGCGGGATGTAAAACGAGGTTGGGACCGAGGCGTGGCCTGCGTGATCGGGCCCGAAGCGTGGTAAACGTGGAAAGGCCCGAAGCTTGGTAAACGTGAGTTGTAACCATTCGGTAACCGCTCGGACCGAACTCAGGTGCCAGCTGGCAGAAAACGCTTTATTTCATCAAGGTCAACTTCGGTCCTCCAGTTAAACATCGGGCCGCTCCTCCTTAGAGGTGTAAATGGGCTATAGGGATTCATTTTTGCCATTTGAATTGGTCCAATCGTTGCTGGGTCTAACCCATCACAAGGTACCCAGTCCTAGAGTTCTCATCACTAGCCCCTCGGGCTTGATTGCCAATCGCAGAGGTGATACAAGGCCGATCACATGATGTTTGCACATTCATGAGAACAGGGGACCGTACCTGTAGGTAGTGAGAGTCCAGGGGACCGAAGTTTGCCTTAGTGTATGGATCGATCACGCTTAAGACCCAATAACGTATATTTAAATTATACTTTTATTTTCGTTATTCTTTAAATATTAATTCCCAACCCGCGCCTCTTCACCTTCGGTAGTTCAAGAGGCGTGATGAGTGCGCTCCGTACTGTCACAGTCTTGGACACTATTACGTGGCGGCTCACCATTGGCTGGGAGATTAGTATTTAAATCGGGATTCTGGGCACTGTTTCTCTTCACCGTCATTATCGCGAAGGAGAAATCGCAGCGAGTTCTTGTGCCCTTAATCGATCTTTCGTCAACCCTCTTCCAATCCACTTTTTTCTAAGGTATATTTTCATGGCTCCTCACAAAATGCGTTATCCTTCTATGTCTGAGTTAGACATTGAGGAGTTTAGGTCTAGGTTTTCAATTCCGGCACATTACTCTATTTGGAAGGGACGGGAAGATATTCCCTGTTTCCTTCCGGCAAAAATGAATGTGCCGGCGTCTGCTATTCCGGTTAGTTACGCCTCTTTAAAGTGCGGGCTCCGTTTTCCGCTACATCCTTTTGTAGCGGCCGTGCTTAAAGAAATCCACTGCCCCACTTTTGCATTATTCCCGAGCAGTTACGTATATATTGTAGCGTTCATTTTTTATTGTCACCAACAGAATCGGGCCCCAACCTTAGAACACTTCTTTAACCTGTTCTTGGTTGGGTCCCGAAAGGGGAAGGGTCTGTTGGGATACCGTAAGTTGTATTACATAGCGGTGCGCACCAAAGAGTGCGCAATTGTAGATAAAGAGGAGTCTCTTCATGCGTGGGAGGCTTGTTATGTGTGGATGACAGTTCCGAAAGAGGATCTGTTGAAAGTATGGCCACGCATAACTCACCCACGCATAGGTCAGTTGGACCGAAGCAGGTTCAACCCTTCCCGTACGGACACCGCAAATACACTTGCGATGTTCCCCCCTCCCGAAGCACGCCTTAAGCGAATAGATCTGCTTCGGGAGAGAAGGTTAATAGAGATGGGCGTTGCGGGTAGGACCGGAGCCCCAGCCCCGAAGGGGGTTTTTTCTTCTAGTTCAGATTCAGATCCATCAGAAGGATCGGGTATGAAATAGTGTTTACATTTTAATCTTTCCTGATCCTTATGTATTTGTTTTGCAGATTCAACTGAGACGATGCCGAGCGCACGTTTTAAACGTATGGCAGCTACTTCGGTCCGTCCTTCTGAGGGACAAAGGCAAGAATCGGGCAGCGCTGAAGCAAGTGAATCAGCAACGGGGGGCACGGTGGTCCCTTCGGGGTCAGGGAATCCCCTGATCCAAACAACCAGCGCGGGCACGTTGACCCTTCGCTGCACCGGGCAGTCTTCAAGCGGAGAAGGGCCTGCGTTTCGGGTATTTGGAGTGGTAGAGGAGGTGATAAAGGCTCGGATTCGTTCTTTGAGCTTATCCAGCCTCTATCAAATCGGTAACACCTCTTTTATTAACACTGAGACTATTACTTTGTTGCTGCAGGGAGCCATTCCCGTGGAGAAGGTTCTCCCCGGCCCCGGCCCTCAGCTCACGATCTGCCGATCGCCAACATAAATCTTTGGTCGTTCGACCAAAGAAGTGTTATTCCGTGTGGGAAGATGTTATTCCCCGTTACCCTTGGAGAGCAACCCAAGGACCGATCTGAACACCTGGAATTCATTATCGTTGAAGTCGACTTGGCTTACAACGCTATTATCGACGGACCGGCCTGAGTAAGTTTGAGGCGGTCCCTTCTACTTATCACATGATGCTCAAGTTCCCCTCCATTCATGGAGTTATTTCTGTTAAAGGGGATCAGAAGGTAGCTAGACAATGCTACATGAGCTCGTGCCGAACGTTGGCACCGATTAAGAGGGCCCGGGTAGATTTTCTGGAAGAGCTGCCGCACCCGAGGCAAGCAATGGAACCCGTAGGGTTCAAATTGATTAATCTGGTTGAGGATGACTCAACCAAGACAACTCGCATCGGGGCTCATTTAGCCCCGGACTTTGAGAAAGAACTGATCCACTTGCTGAGAAGCCATGTGGATATATTTGCTTGGACCCCGGATGATGTTCCGGGGATTGACCAATCCAATAGTGAACATCGGATCAATACTGAGCCTGGAACGAAGCCTGTTTGGCAGAAAAGGAGACGCTATTCTCCTGAGAAGATCGAGATCATCCGGGCTGAAGTAGATAAGCTGCTACGGTCGGGATTTATCAGAGAAATCTACTATACTGAATGGGTTTCAAACCCAGTGGTGGTTTCCAAACCGGATGGGAAATGGCGAATGTGCATCNGAAGGTTAATAGAGATGGGCGTTGCGGGTAGGACTGGAGCCCCAGCCCCGAAGGGGGTTTTTTCTTCTAGTTCAGATTCAGATCCATCAGAAGGATCGGGTATGAAATAGTGTCTACATTTTAATCTTTCCTGATCCTTATGTATTTGTTTTGCATATTCAACTGAGACGATGCCGAGCACACGTTTTAAACGTATGGCAGCTACTTCGGTCCGTCCTTCTGAGGGACAAAGGGAAGCATCGGGCAGCGCTGAAGCAAGTGAATCAGCAACGGGGGGCACGGTGGTCCCGTCGGGGTCAGGGAATCCCCTGATCCAAACAACCAGCGCGGGCACGTTGACCCTTCGCTACACCGGGCAGTCTTCAAGCGGAGAAGGGCCTGCGTTTCGGGTATTTGGAATGGTAGAGGAGGTGATAAAGGCTCGGATTCGTTCTTTGAGCTTATCCAGCCTCTATCAAATCGGTAACACCTCTTTTATTAACACTGAGACTATTACTTTGTTGCTGTAGGGAGCCGTTCCCGTAGAGAAGGTTCTCCCTGGCCCTCAGCTTAAGCCGATTGTCTCCCTGCCGCCGGTCCCCTTAGGAAAAGGGAAGAGGGTGACCGAAGTGGAATCCCCGCAGGAGCCGAAGAGGCTGAAGAAGGGGGGCCGCACTCCGGTCCTTGATAAGGGGATCGTCCTGAAGGAACCTGGGCAGGGCCCGAAGACAAACTCCGATTGGGGAGTTGCCCTGGGCCTGTTGGACAGGTTCAGCAAGGGGAGCAAGTTATCCTCCTGGCGGAGTGCCTTTGTAAATGACTTTCGCCTTTTTGGGGAGCAGAACCCAGATAACGTCTAAGCGGACGTATCTGGGGAAGATATTATGGAAAGCTTCCTCGACCTCACATCTAAGGTAACTTTGGCTTAACATGGAGGCCCGAAGCTTCATTTTTGACAATGTGTGGTCTTTTGCAGATGTTGAGGAAAACTTTTACAACTGCTATTACCATGGAGAAATACCAAGGTGATAGCGTTGTGTCCTAGAAAGTCCAAGACCAACTTGACTTTGCGAAAAGGCAAGTTGAGATCAAGCATGGGGAATTGGTCACAGTACGGGAGGACCGTGACCGATTGGACAATGAGCTGCTAAGAGCAGGGACGGAGGTCTCACTCTTAGCAGATAAAGTCTCTGAGCTGGAGAAGGTGGGGGAAACGGCTCAGGGGCGAATAGATGAACTGGAGGCCAAGCTGCGGGACAAAGATAACGAAATCAACGAAGTCCAAGGTCGGGCCCAGGAGAAGAGGAACAAGCTGAACGAGCTTCTCCATCGGGCCCAAGAAGAAAAGACGACCTTGGAGGAAGAATTGACGAGGGCCCGCACTTCGACNAAGTGAATCAGCAACGGGGGGCACGGTGGTCCCTTCGGGGTCAGGGAACCCCCCGATCCAAACAACCAGCGCGGGCACGTTGACCCTTCGCTGCACCGGACAGTCTTCAAGCGGAGAAGGGCCTGCGTTTCGGGTATTTGGAGTGGTAGAGCAGGTGATAAAGGCTCGGATTTGTTCTTTGAGCTTATCCAGCCTCTATCAAATCGGTAACACCTCTTTTATTAACACTGAGACTATTACTTTGTTGCTGTAGGGAGCCGTTCCCGTGGAGAAGGTTCTCCCCGGCCCTCATCTTAAGCCGAACGTCTCCCTGCCGCCGGTCCCCTTAGGAAAAGGGAAGAGGATGACCGAAGTGGAATCCCCGCAGGAGCCGAAGAGGCTCAGGGGCGAATAGATGACCTGGAGGCCAAGCTGAGGGCCAAAGATAACGAAATCAACGAAGTCCAAGGTCGGGCCCAGGAGAAGAGGAACAAGCTGAACGAGCTTCTCCATCGGGCCCAAGAAGAAAAGACGACCTTGGAGGAAGAATTGACGAGGGCCCGCACTTCGACCGAAGGTTCGGTCAGGGAAGCAGTTCTGGGGTTTGCCCAGTCCCCTTTGTTATTCGCTTTGGCGGATAACATACACGGGGTTTATACTGCGAAGTATTTGGATGCAAGTTATTCAGCAGTTCGGGCTTTCCCCTTCGGACGAGCGATGGAAGGCGATCGAGCCACTGGAGAAAGATGGCAAGTTTCAGGTCATTCCAACTTTGGAAGAGCCTGTGCTGGAAGAGGATTCTTTCTTCTATATCTTTGAAGAGATGGAGAAAGCGGTCAACCAGAAGGTGGCCGATCAAGAGGAAGAGTTGAAGCGGCTCGCCAACCGGACCGAACCCCAGGAGCCCGAAGCAGAAGACAAAGAAGAAGAGCAGATTAGTTAGATCTTAGATATTACTTTGTATCTGCCGTTCTTTTTGTTTAATATAAGATTTTCCTCCCTTTTTCTTCAGCTTTAGTTGTTTTGATTANTTAAAGGATGACAAGTTTCAGGTCATTCCAACTTTGGAAGAGCATGTGCTGGAAGAGGACCCTTTCTTCTATCTCTTTGAAGAGATGGAGAAAGCGGTCAACCAGAAGGTGACCGATCAAGAGGAAGAGTTGAAGCGGCTCGCCGACCGGACCAAACCCCAGGAGCCCGAAGCAGAAGACAAAGAAGAAGGACATATTAGTTAGATCTTAGATATTACTTTGTATCTGCCGTTCTTTTTTGTTTAATATAAGATTTTCCTCCCTTTTTCTTCAGCTTTAGTTGTTTTGATTACCAGAATGAACTGATATAACTAACTTCGGAATAAACTAATAAGTTTTATCTTAACGAAGTAGTTTATCTTAACTTCAGAATAAACTAACAAGTATAAGATCGGGGACACTTACAGGGTGTCAACAATCGGTCCCAGACGTTATATTTAGTTTATTTACGCCAATTTTGATTGGATTAGTCGTTTTACATGGTGTATGGGTCACTCTTATTCCGTCCTTGGAATCATTACTCAATTGAATAGGCGTAGTCTGCGTTAATTATGAGTTTTTACGGGCTTTCGCCGAACCTTGGTTCTATTAAAGTCCCTTAGGTTTCGCTGGCTAATCTTGGCTCATAATACGTCTTATGTTAGGACCGATCTTATGTTTCGATATGCTAACTATCATTTCTTTCGTTGTAGCAGATCTCATAGGTACAAAAGGTCATCCCTAAAGACTGAATACCGTTGAAGGGAATGTCTTAGTTCGTAATGAGTTCTGGGAGAATCACGACTCATCCATGGGGCTAGGCAAGTGCATGAGCATCTGACTCGTCAGAGTGGTCACTACAACTTGGGAATCTTGCGGACAAGAAGCTTCGGTCACCAGTCCAGATTCGTCCTAAGCTTATCCAACTCCAAGATCGGTCCATCATTCTATTAGAAATAGTTAACTCTTGTACTTACTTGTTTGCTACTTACGTTTAATGGAATGTTTTTTATTGAGTCAAACACATTAATCGAAAATTCATAAGAAGTATCGCCTTAAATTCATTACATTCCAAGTTCGGGGGACCTCTATACCATCCAATGTTTCAAGCTTATAAGCACCTAACTCCAATTTTGCCGATATGTGATACGGTCCCTCCCAATTTCTGTCCAACTTTCCAACATTCCTCTGCACCTTAATGCTTCTAAGGACGAGATCGCCTTCAAAGAATTCCCTTGGGAGGACTCGTTTATTATGGGCCCGTTCCATATTCCGCTGATAAGCACGCATCCGTGCATAAACTGCATCTCTTTTTTCTTTGATCATCTCGAGGTCCAATAATCTCCTTTCACCGTTCATATGCTCATCGTATTGAGATATCCGAGGTGATCGGATGGCAACCTCCACCGGGCTAACAGCTTCGGTCCCATACACCAATGAGAAAGGTGATTCCTGGGTTGTTGAGCGAGGTGTAGTTCGGTATGCCCATAGAACCTCGTAGATGTGTTCAGGCCATTTACCCCCAAAGTCTTCTAACTTGGTTTTTAATCCCTTCAGGATAACTTTGTTAGATACCTCCGTAAGTCCATTGGTCTGGGGATGGGCTACTGATGAGAAATGCTGGATGATGCCCAATTTGGTGCATAAATCTCGTATGCTTCTTCCTCGGAACTGAGTCCCATTGTCAGATATGAGCGCTCGGGGAGCCCCGAAGCGGCTTATAATATTTCGCCAGATAAAGTGCTTGACCACTTTTTCCGAGATGATGGCTACAGCTTCTGCCTCGATCCACTTTGAATAATATTCCACCGCAACTATGCAAAACTTCCTTTGCCCTATGGACCGAGGAAAAGGTCCGAGTATATCGATCCCCCATCTGTCAAACGGACAAGATAGTGGGGTAATCGATAGGGGAGCCCCAGGCAATTGCGGGAGTGGAGCGTGGTACTGGCATATGGCACAACGTTTGGTATACTGCTTAGCATCAACAAGCAATGTTGGCCAAAAGTACTCGGCTCTGATAATGCGGTGGTATAAAGATCGGGCCCCTGAATGGATGCCGCATATCCCTTCATGAAAATAAATCATGACGGCTTCGGCATCAATAGGAGATAAACATCGCAGAAGCGGGCCTTCAAAACTCTTTTTAAACAAGCGTCTGTCGACTAAGGTGAATCTCTTAGCCCGAACCTCTATTTTCCTGGCTTCAGACTTATCTTCAGGGAGATATCCGTTTGAGAGGTATTTAATAAAGGAGCCCATCCAATTGGGCTCTCCTGGGGATTCAGTAGCATCAATATTCAAGCCCTGGAGTTCATGACACAAAGCCCCGATCTCTTCAATAGACTGTTCGGTCACGGGAATCTCGACCGAAGGTCGGTCCTGAACGTGGACTGAAATAGTGCTCGGCTCTATGTCAGGTATGCCTGAAGCCAATCTGGCGAGTGCGTCGGCAACCTTGTTTTGTTCTCGTGGCACATGATCGAGAGAGAACGCATTGAACTTCTTGGATAACTCCAGAACTTTAGCGCAATACAACCTCATCATCGGATCGTGAGTCTCAAATCTCCCTGTGAATTGTTCCACTACTAACTTCGAGTCTGAGAACATTCGCACTCTGCTAACTCCCATTTTTCGAGCCAAGGTCATTCCTGACAATACTGCCTCATATTCTACTACATTATTTGTTCCAGCAAAGGAAAACTTGACTGCGGAATGAATAAGATCACCTTGTACCGTTGTCAGGGTAATGCTCACTCCTCTTCCCCCGAAGGTTGATCCATCTACGTGGATCGTCCATCGATCATCCTCTTGGTTAAGATAAATGGCCGACCGAGTCATTTCAACCACAAAATTGGCTAGAACCTGAGCTTTGATCGCCCTTCGGGGCAGGAATTCCAAATACATAGCGCTGAGTTTGATAGCCCATTTTGCCAATCTCTCATTCAAATCCTTTTGTTTAAGGAGTATCTTCAGAGGCTGATCCGTATAAACATAGACCGTTCGGCCTTCGAAATAATGCTTCAACTTGGATACACCTTTCTTCAAAGCTAGCATGAATTTCTCCAAGGTAGAATACCTGGTCTCGGCAGATACTAGAGAATGACTGATATAATAAACGGGTCTATGAATGTCATCTCGTATAGTCACCAGAGTTGCGCTGACGGCAACTTCGGATACCGCAAGATATAACCCCAAAGGTTCATCACAAGTTGGACTTACCATCACCGGGGGAGTGCTTAAATAAGTCTAGAGCTCCGAGAAGGCTCGATCGGATTCTTTGGTCCAATCCATATGGCTTGCTTTTCTTAGCACTCTGAAAAAAGGTAAGGCCCGGTCTGTGGATTTAGAAATAAACCTGCTTAGCGCGGCTAGGTGTAGTTCGGTAAGCCTTTGCAATTCTCTTTTGTTTCTCGGAGGTTGCATATCAATGATAGCTTGCACCTTATTAGGGTTAACCTCTATGCCTTTCTCTGAAACGTAATATCCTAAGAATTTTCCACTTCGGATCCCGAAGCAGCACTTGTTTGGATTTAGTTTGAGCTTATATTTTTGCCATACTTCGAAACAACGAGACAAATAGGAAAGATGGTATTCATCATTCATAGATTTTACAATCATATCGTCAACATTCACTTCCATCATATGGCCAATCAACTCTCTAAAGATTCTGTTGACCAACATTTGGTATGTTGCTCTAGCATTTTTGAGACCGAAGGGCATAACCACATAACAGAAAACCCCATCTTCGGTCATAAATGATGATTTCTTCTGATCTTCTTCAGCCAAGAAGATATGGTGATACCCAGAGTAAGCATCCATGGTACTCATCATGGTGCTACCAGAAACAGCATCAACCAGTCGGTCGATGTGTGGCAACGGGAAAGGATCTGACTCACAGCTTTTGTTCCCATCGGTAAAATCGATGCACATTCGCCATTTCCCGTCCAGTTTGGAAACCACCACTGGGCTTGCAACCCATTCAGTATAGTGGATTTCTTTGATAAATCCCGATCGTAGCAGCTTATTCACTTCAGCCCGGATGATCTCGATCTCCTCAGGAGAATAGCGTCTCATTTTCTACCTAACAGGCTTCGTTCCAGGATCAGTATTGATCCGATGTTCACTATCGGATCGGTCAATCCCCGGAACATCATCCGGGGTCCAAGCAAATATATCCACGTGGCTTCTCAGCAGGTGGATCAGTTCTTTTTCAAAGTCAGGGGCTAGATGAGCCCCGATGCGAGTTGTCTTGGTTGAGTCATCCTCAACCAGATTAATCAATTTGAACCCTACGGGTTCCATTGCTTGCCTCGGGTGCGACAGCTCTTCCAGCAGATCCACCCGGGCCCTCTTAATCGGTGCCAATGTTCGGCACGAGCTCATGTAGCATTGTCTAGCTACCTTCTGATCCCTTTTAACATAAATAACTCCATGAATGGAGGGGAACTTGAGCATCATGTGATATGTAGAAGGGACCGCCTCAAACTTACTCAGGCCGGTCCGTCCGATAATAGCGTTGTAAGCCAAGTCGACTTCAACGATAATGAATTCCAGGTCTTCAGATCGGTCCTTGGATGGCTCTCCAAGGGTAACGGGGAATAACATCTTCCCACACGGAATAACACTTCATTGGTCGAACGACCAAAGAGTTATGTTGGCGATCGGCAGATCGTGAGCAGCTGCTCCCAACATTTCAGCGACCTCGCGCTTCATCTGATTGCACGAGGCCCCAGTGTCTACCAAGATTTTGTGGACACGGCGATTCCCGATGACCCCAGTAATGGTGAGGGGGTCGTCACATGGATCAATGATCCCTTCCCGATCAGCCGGGGTGAAAGTGATGTCCTCTCTGAAGAAGGACGACTGATCCATGGGATCATATTTTACCAGCGCCACAGATTCGGAGCTCTCAGCAGAGTCTCCGCGCACTGTTCTCTTTCGGTCCCGGACCGATTCATTTATTCTCAATCCACCGCAGATAACATATATATCTCCGGCCACTTCTCTAGGTGCCGCCTCATTTCGAGGAGGTTGGGCACCAGTTTCAGCAGGTGGGGGAGCAGTCTGCTCCTGTCTCCCACCCTCATTCTGNAGAAGATACGGATCGGGTTATAAGGCCATCTCCAGCCTTGTACGCCTAGTCTGACTGAGCGTCCAGCTGGAGTCCAACCTCAAACTGTCCGGAAAGTTGGGAGGAAAGAGAGCGTTCCGGGCAGAACACTCTCTTTCATCTATTTTTATTTTTTTAAAAAAATTTTAAATTATTTTTAAAATAATTATAAAATATAAATATTTATAATATATTTTTATAATAATTTTTATCGATAATATTATGATTTTAATTTATTTGATGTGTAAAAAAAGAAATTTAAAAATTATAAATGTCCGGACATGGTTGTATGGATGAGAGGAAAATTATTTATAAAATTTAAGAATGATGATGTGTACAGAGAGAAAGCTGATGTAGAAGAGAGAATGAAGTTTTCGGACGTACATGGTTGAGGATGGCCTAAGGTGATTTCATATATATATATATTTATTTTGATAAAATGATTATTTATTTTTATTATAAAGTATTCATGTTATTTTATTAAATTAGCGTTAAGTGGTCCTTCTAATATTTCATCTTCAATCCGATTGAAAAAAACAAACGGGCAGTAGATGAGAAGACCTATCAAATGGAAACGTTACACGTATTAGTATATTTGAAAAAAACATTATAATGATGACGATGACTAATATATTTAAATACTAATAAAGTGTATAAATTATTTATTTATTTCATTAATTTGACACATTCAGATAAATGATATAATATAAATATAAATTTGAAGAAAGAGATATTGAAGGTGAGATAAAATACCATAATGCCCTTATGAACTAAGAAAACGACATGAAAGAGAACCTATTTTATTTTCTAAATCGAGAAAATTGCATAAATTATTAAATGATTACATAACTCGTTTATTATTTATTTGACACATTCAAATAAATTATATAATATAAATACAAATGTGAAGAAAGAGATATTGAAGGTGACATTAAAAAGATAAAAATACCATAATGGCTTTATAAACTATGAAAACGAACCCGTATGAAAGAGAACATACATTATTTTCTAAATTAAGATAATTACATTGTTATGGTCCCTTTTTAGGGGGTACCAACAGTCGTCCGGTTCGTTCAACAAACGAACTCGGTTCTGATTTTTTTTAAGTGTGGAAGACGATCAAAAGCTAAAAACAAAGTAAATGCACGGCGATATATAGTGGAAATCCCAAGAATTGGGGTGAAAACCACTCGACTAAGAGCTGATTATGCCCTTAGCCTGCTCACTAATGAAATAACTCAAAGTTTATACAAGAGAAGCTAATGAAAATGACGAGGTAAAGAAAGCGATAAGAATCCAGCAGGGTAACAGTCTGTTCTTCCGCGTCCAAAGGGTCATGTTATCTTCGTCGTCTGGCCCTGTATTTATAGAGTTATTAGTGAGTGTAAATCACGCTCCGTAACCGCCTCTGACAGGTTTGTTAGAAGTTGTTATCGCGGGATGTAAAACGAGGTTGGGACCGAAGCGTGGTAAACATGATCGGGCCCGAAGCGTGGTAAACGTGAGTTGTAACTGCTCGGACCGAACCCACGTGCCAGGTGGCAGAAAATGCTTTATTTCGCTAAGGTCATCGTCGGTCCTCTGTAGAATATCGGGCCGCTCTTTATTGGAGGTGTGGAATGGGCTATAAGGATTCATTTTCGCCATTTGAATTGGTCCCATCGTTGATGGGCCTTACCCATCACAAGGTACCCGGTCCTAGAATTCTCATCATACATAAATAACCCCTAAATGTTGTGCTCCCAATTTACGAAATCGGTATACGATATTTGTAATTTAATAACTTTGAAGACATGTCATTTACACAGACATTAAGTGAGATTATCCTAAACATCATCCCTTATAAATCTCCATTGAAAGGGCCTTCAAAAAATGCCGGATTCTCCTCCGCCCGCTTTCTTCCCTCCATGTCAAAATCTGTAGAAATTCAGGATTCAATGGACCGGAAGAATCTTGTTGTAGTCTAGTCCATATGTGAAGTAAATCACATTGAAAAGACTTCGATTACTTGTGATTTCACTTCTTTTATAAACTATTACTTTTGTATTTCTATAACCGTCAACATCCCCCTCAAGTCGAACTGGCATTAACTCGATTCAGATTTGCTTCAATATATTCAATAGTGCTCAAATAATAGGTCAATCAATTTTTGTCGCCTAAACTCAATACACTTCTCCACCAGAGTTTTTTTTCATCTAAACCGATACAGACCAACCTGGAATTCACTTTACAAATCTGATACCATGTAGAAATACATGATTCAATGGATCATAAGAATGTCCGTATAGTCCAATTTATAAGAGAAACACATCACATTGAAAAAGTTTGACAAACGCATTAGTTGTGATTTCACTATTCTTATAAACTATAGTTATTTCCATGACCGAGGGATATATTTCAACAAAATCCACCGGAAAATGATGCCGGAGACTGAAAACTATGACATATGCAGCACCTGCGCAGCTCTATCATTCATCCACGAGAAAAAAAACAAAACGTTGCTATTTTCTGTAAATTAGCTTACAAGCTTGTAATAATAATATTATTTTAGTTCACGCGACAGGGACAAAACTTGTAATAATAACATTAAGTAATATAAGAAAACAACCTCCTCACTCAGTTCTTATGCTGCATTCTTCCACTCTCGGCACCCGCAAATGGATCGATCACGACATTTATCACAGTCGGTTTCTTCGCAAAAAACGATTCATCGAGTGCCGATTTTAGCTCATCGGGCGTGGCACAAACATAACCTTTCCCCCCAAAAGCTTCAATAAGAAGATGATACGCAGCNCCCCTGCCTTAATCCTTGGCTTACGCATCACCAAGAATCAAGGAACATAAGTCATGAGTCGCCTAGTATCAGAAACGGACAGAAAGCGCGACCAATCCATCTAATATTTCTGACTTTCAGCCATACCTCACTACTTAACATAATCAAATCTGATGTGATCACATACTGAAACTGATGATCTAGATCATAACGTGACTGAAACCATGCTCCTGACATGTTGTCAGAGTTGTGCGTCCACAAACTCTCGAATTTTCATATAACATCACATAACATATATATTCTGAAATTTCTGAAAAACTGTACAACGGTCTGTCGACACTTTAAATCCATACGTTTTAGAGAACTCAAATGATGTCCAAAAATCATGTAAAAATATTCATGTGAAAGCTGATTAACTGTTCTAAAACTGTATAAAAGAAACCATTTTCAATTAAGCTCTCTAAACCTGCGAAAACAGACCTGAAACATGATGCTCTGACTGCTGAAACTAAACTGTACTGTTTCTGTAAATCATAAAATAACATGATGGTCTGATTTTTGTTTTTTTAAAACGTAAAATTACTCTGAAACTAGACACACAGAGGTTTTCATACATATAAATATCATAATCATACAACATCCATAGAAATAGCAGCTAAATTCGTAACATAGAGCAATAATATGAATGCATATGTAACATAACCTACATACTTCTCTCATTCATCCCACTCACCTTCGTTTTATTCTTGATTTAACTCTTCTGTAACCTTTAAAACTGACCAATACCTGCTGCAAAATCATGCTTAGAATTATAATCAACTTCAAACCAACTTGCAACACAATTTTCTCAAACTTACGACACAAAATCTGCTGTTTTGTTGGGTTGCTGTTTTTTCGCGTTTTTGCTTCTGTTCGAACTTTTGCTTCTGTTTCTCACGTATCTGATGGTGTAAGGATATGCTTAAGATGAAATAACAACACGTGGAGCTCACTTAGGTTGAATAACAACCATCCAATAGCTAATATAACAACATATTCATGACATAAATAAAGTTTTGAATTGCTTTGACTTGTGTTGCCTTGCATTGTCTATATGTTGCACTCAATTATTTCACCAATAACATGCCTAAGTCCATTGACAATGATCTCATGTATCTAAAATATTTTTTTCATAGAAATTGAAAAGTCCGATGTCTTACAATTGATCCATCAACATAAATAATCCATCGATCATACTCTTGGTTTAAAAATATTGATTATCGGGTCATCTCAACCACGAAGTCAGCACAGAACCTGAGCTTTGATCGCCTTTCCGGATACGAATTCCATATACATGGAGCTCATTTTGATTGCCCATTTAGATAATCTTTCATTCAGATCCGCGTGATTCAGAACTGCTTTCAGTGGTTGATCAGTATAAACATAAACTTTTCGGCCTTCAAATAATGCTTTAGCTTAGATATTGCTTTCTTCAATGCTAGCATGAATTTTTCCAGGTTAGTATATCTAGTCTCTACCGATACCAAAGAATGGCTCACGTAATAAACAGGTCTATGAACATCATCTCTAATGGTAACTAGAGCTACACTCACCACGACTTCGGATACAGCTAAGTGTAATCCTTGAGGTTCATCGCTGCTTGGACTCACCTTCACAAAGGAGTACCTAAATAAGTCTTTAACTCTGAGAAGTCCAATCACACTCTTCAGTCCAATCCAAATAACTTGATTTCCTTAATACTCTAAAGAAGGACAAGACCTGATCTGTGGATCTAGAAATAAATATGCTAAATGAAGCTAGACGACCAGTTAGCCTTAGGAATTTCCTTTTATTTCTTGGAGGTTGCATGTCAATAATGGCATGAACTTTCTCAAGGTTGACCTCCATGCCTTTTTCAGAGACGTAATATCATAAGAAATTTCCACTTCGGATTCTGAAGCAGCACTTGTTCGGATTTAGCTTAAGCTTATATTTACGACATACTTCGAAACAACGAGACAATTAAGAAATATGGTCTTTATCATTCATGGATTTGATAATCATATCATCAACATACACTTCCATCATGTGGCCTATAAATCTCTAAATATTTTGTTATCCAACCTCTGTTATGTTGATCAACCATTCTTTAAGACAAAAGGCATGACCACATAGCAATAGACGCCATCTTCTTTCATGAAAGGCCGACTTCTTTTGATATCTTCAACAAGGAAGATCTAATGGTACCCGGAGTAAGCATCCATAGTACTCATCATTGTCCTGCCAGCAACAACATCCACCAAACCGATCAATATGTGGCAGGGGAATGGGTCAGACTCGTACCTCTTATTAACATCGGTAAAATCGATGGACATTCTCTATTTCTCGTCTGTCTTAGAAATCACCACAGGGTTTGGGACCCATTTAGTATAGTGGATTTCTCTGATAAATACAGAACGCAGCAGCTTATTAACTTCCGCCCGAATTACTTCAATCTTTTCAGGGGTAAGGACTCCTCTTTTGCCAAATAGGATTTGATTAGGGCACAATATTGATCTGATGCTCACTCTCATACCGGTCAATCCCCAGAACATCGTCCGGGGTCCAAACAATTATGTCCACATGGCTTCTCAGCAAGTGGACCAATTCATCTTCAAAAGAGTGGGCCAGGTGTGCCCCGATGCAAGTAGTCTTAGTTGAATCTTCTTCAACCAAGTTAATCACTTTGAACCCGATGGGTTCCATAGCCTGCCTCGAATGTTGTGTCTCTTCCTTCAGATCCACCCGGCCCTCTTTATTGGTGCAAAATTTGGCACCAGCTCATGTAGCACCGTCTTGCTACAATTTGATCCCCTTTTACATATATAATTCCAATCAGGGAGGGGATCGTAAGCATCATATGATAAGCAGAAGGAACCGACTCAAACTTACTGAGCCCGATCCGTCCAATAATAGCGTTGTAAGCCAAGTTGACTTCCACGACAATAAATTCAAGGGTCTCTGTTTGATCCTTGAATTGATCTCCCAAAGTGATCGGGAGTAAGATCTTCCCGCATGGAATGACATTCTTCTAGTCGAATGCCTAGAGGGTGATGTTAGCAATTTGGAGATCATGACCAGGTGTACCCAGCATCTAGGCCACTTCGCTCTTTATTAGATCGCACGAAGCCCCGGTGTTCACAAAGATCCCGTGGACCCGAAGGTTGGCGATAACTCTAGTGATGATAAGAGAGTCATCACATGGATCGGTAACCCCTTCCCGATCAGCAGCGATGAATTTAATAGTGTTATCGTAAGAAGAGGACCGCTCTGCAGTATCATACTTAATCAACGCCACAGATTCAGTACTCGCCTTGGAGACTCTGCACGCTGCCCTCTTTCTGTCCCGGACCAATTCGTTAATCCGAATTCTACTGGAGATAACATAAGTATCTCCGGCTGCCACACGTACTTGAGGAATAATCTCATTCTGTGGGGGCTGCGTCTCTATGGCGATGGGGGGAGGAGGAGGATTCTCTTGCCCCCCTCCTTCATTTTGTGGGGCTCGCCCACCCAGGCCCCGGAAGCATCTTATTCGGCATTGCCCACGGTTCTCACGACCGTGTGGGCTCTTTCATATTCTGGCGGAGGGTACATTCAGTCCTCCGCTCGGTCATTATAATTTCGGGACTGCCCCCGATTATCTTTACCCCGCGACTTATGGCGATCATCACCTCGACGGCTCCTACGGGGAGATTCAGCTTGTTTGCAATTAGGATAATTCTGATCAGGCTTCTCTTCGTAATCACCACTACTGTCTCCTACAGTAGCAGACATTTCAACGTTGGGTGATCGTGTTTATAGTGCAGCTCACAATACACCCATTTATCTTCCCTCTTCGAGGGAGCATTCTTCTTCGTCACAACCTCTACTTCTCGGGGTTGTCTCTTAAGGTACGCAACACTATGATCACCTGTAGGCTCACAATTACTGCCAGGATTCTTGTAGTTTGGTTCAAATGTTTCATCCACCTTAATATAATTGTTAATCTTTTGCATAAGCTTTCATATGGTGGAGACTGGGCGAAAGGCCACATGGTCCAAGAACTTGCTGTAGAATATTGTTCTTGTATCTTAGCTCTAGTTCGAAACTCCGGGCGGTTTTATTAAACTTCTCGATGAAAGACTGCAAACCCATCTTTGCCGGGATATATTTTAGGTGATACAGTTTATGTATGCTTCGAGGCGATCCTACATTCGGCGCAAACTGCTCAGAGAAAGCCAGAATAAATCCCTCATACGACTGTATGGATTGGGCTGGCATATTTTTGAATCTGGTTCGGGCATAGCCTTGTAAGCCTGCCGTAAATATGCGGCACTTCAACCAATCTGAGGCCCGAACTGTCCCCATCCTCAGTTCAAAATCTGCGACGTGATCGATAGTATCTCCGTCGCCTCTAAATGTGGACAACCCTTCGGGGTTGCGATAATGCAGATCTGGAACTGCCGCCCATATCTCCTAAAAAAAATGAACATCAAATCTCCCAGAGCAGCAGAGACACCGCCAAATTACTGGGACAATGATTGAGCAACATGCAAATTATGCCACCAATCATCGTCTTTTCTGTTTGATTGGGGTCTCCATGACCTATAGAATAATCCAAGATTCCGCCCAAGATCAAGCTCTAAATCCCTCGGTGTGCGTAATGTCTCCAACTCCCTAGTGAGCTCGTTAATACGCTCTTACATGTGTTCCTAATTAGTTCCAGCAAAACGGAGAAGCTCTAACTGGAGGTGGCCTTACAAATTCCAGAATGGAAATGGGATCATGTGATGATGGATTTTGTTATTGGATTACCAAAGACAACAAGGAAAAATGATGCAATATGGGTAATCGTGGACAGACTAACCAAGGTTGCTCATTTTATTGCTATCAAGACTACTGATTCTACAGAAAAATTAGCAAACCTCTCTTTGGACAACATAATCAAATTACATGAATTGTCTTTAAGTATTGTAAGTGATAGAGACACAAGGTTCACTTCAAGATTTTGGAAAAGTTTGCAATAGGTATTGAGAACTCAATTGTATTTAAGTACAACCTATTATCCGCAAACTAATGGACAATTTGAGAGAACTATTTAGATTCTTGAAGACATGTTGAGAGCTTGTGTGTTAGAGTTTAAAGGCAATTGGGAACAATATCTTACATTGGTGGAGTTTGCTTATAACAATAATTATCAATCAAGTATTCGCTTCATATGAGGCTTGATATGGTAGAAGATGTAGAACTCCGTTGTATCGGGATGAAGTGGATGAAAAATATATTGTAGGACCCAATTGATCAGTATAAAAAAGAAAAAATGCAAACGGTTAAGAGAATCATTAACCTCTTGAGTTTGAGGTTAATGATTGGGTCTATCTAAGATTATCTCCTATGAAAGGAGTTTTCAGATTCAGCAACACAAGTAAATTAAAACCTTGATATACTGGACCATTTCAGATTATGAAAATGATAGGAGAAGTAGCATATCAGTTGCAACTACTAAAAAATATGAAAAAATTTATAATGTGTTTCATTTTTCTCAACTCAGGAAATGTTTAGCTATACCCAACAAAGTTTGGATGATGATATAGTAGAGATTGATGATGCATTGACATATGAAGAATTGTCAATAAAGATTTTAGACAAACAAGAAAATAGATTAAGAAACAAGAGCATTCAAATGGTAAAAGTATTTTAGTCTAATCATGATGAAAGTGAAACAACTTGGGAATTGGACAAGGATATCATTCATTAGTATCCAAACTTAGTAAGTGGTTGGAGGGTTCGAGTTTTGGGACAAAACTTTTGAGAAAGAATGGGAGAAATGTGAGACCCTACATATAATGGCAAGAACAATGAAAGTTACAAAAGTAAATGTTGAGAATATATGATTAGTTAAATTATGATTTCAATGTCAAGTTGATAGAATTTATTTGTTTTCTTGAAGTATAGATAACAAATAATTAGACTTTGATCTATTTTATAAGAGATGAATGGAAATAAGAGTAACTAATATTGATTAGAGGCATTACTATATAGTGAAATTAAATAAAACTATAGGTGTAATTGGATGATTGGATGGAATTTTGACTTCTCTAAGGTACTGCACGTGTGGTAGGATATGATATAGATAATCTTGAAGATTTTATGAGGTAAATATACACTTTGACATGAAATTTTCAAAAGAAGAAGATAGAGAGGAACAAAAACAGCCACATTAGAAAAAAGGGATAAGGAGATGCATTGCTTCTTGTGTCTAATTCTTGTGAGCTAAAAAATTCATACTAACATCCCTATCACCATGAAAGGAGTCCTAAAGACTTATTAGTGGGAGGTTATAAATCAGAAGAAAATTAGAGGTAAGTGACATGATTGAATTTCCAATAAGTTACAAAGGGTTTTTTTAGCATCTATGTGATTATGAGAAATGTGTGAGTTTTATAGTATCATTTGGTATTGTATTTGGTGTAAAGCCATACATGGTTTCACTCCTTTTTGAGTCTATAGTTTTGTTAGTATTGTATAGTAGTTTTTGTATTGTGAAAATCATGATCAAAATTTTGTATTGTAGTCGTCTAAACTTTGAATCTTAGTTGTAATATGTATGTTTGCTTTTATATATATATATATAAGTTTAAATAAGTGTTTTACAATTCATTGGAGAATCAACCCTAGTATTAAGCCTTATGTTTCTCTTTAAAAACCGGTGTGTCATGCATTCTTGTTTTTATATGTTAGAATTGAGGGGTATGACACTCAAGCACTTGACTGCATAACTTAGTTGTGAGGACTTGCCTGCATAATTTAGTCATGCGGAGTTGGCTGGTCATGAGGAATTCCATGATCCATATCGTTTTTGAGTTATTTCCATTCTAATTGTATGAGGGAAATGGAAGCACATAACTTAGTCCACTGTGATCCAGATCGTTTTTCGAGTTATTTTCTAGCTATGCAAGTTATTTTCGAGAACAACAAGAACCACGTCTAATCTATTCGATTTTCACTAGCTTAGTCTAAGAGAAGGAAATAATTGTATGAGGGAAATTTGCAGGTTAGACATCTGTTCTACGTGGAAACCCGGTGGACGCGAAGGAAAACCAAGAATCCTCACTGATTTAATTCACTAACATAAATCCAAATTTACACATATATGTAGAAGATTAAAAGAACACCGAATTCACAACAATATCCAGATTTATGTTGCCATTATTCCTTCCTCAAATATATTTCTTCCTAGGGATAAGTCTTCTCTTCATTTTTCTTTCCTGATCCATTATCTCGTGAATACAATTGTGGTTTAGTTTTATGGTTTATTTAAACTGATTCCTGTAGCTTCTGTAACTGCTTCCTCATGTTAACTATTCAGTGTTTGGGTCATTCCTCAATTGAACATTATTAATCTTTTTCCTCATAATTATGATTTGGTGTTAAGGAAAAGACTTTGGTCCAATCCTTTCCATTATATATGCATGCCTTTTAATTTTTTATTGAGCCAAAGACCTTGTGTAAATGTAAATATGCAACTCATTTTTATTGGATTGAAATATATTTTTTTCAAATATATTCGTGTATACAACTGTTGTTTTGTTTTATGCAATCTTTTCATACCGGTCTGGAATTACGTACTGGTCCAAACCGGTATGAGCGGTACGATCGGTATACCGGACGGTACCAATTTTTATTTTATTTTTAAAAAAATTAATATTTAATTAGTTTTTTAGGATCAGACCCGAAAAAACTCAGAAATCGACCCGAATACCCGGTACTGGGCGGTACGAAAAAAAATACCGGTACCGAGCGAAATTTGACGTCCGGTATGAAAACACTGGTTTTATGGTTTATTTAAACCGCTTCTCGTAGCTTGTGTAAGTGCTCCTTCATGTTAACTATTGAGTGGGTTTTTTCTCAATTGAGCATTGATAATCCTTTAATTAATAATTATGATTTGGCTTAAGGAAAAGACTTTGGTCCAATCCTTTCCATTAGATATGTATAAGCTCTATTTTTTATTGAACCAAATACCTCGTGTAAATGTAAACATGCAACTCATTTGTAGTGGATTGGAATACATTTTTTCAAATCTACTTGAGTTTGAATTTTAAGGAATCAAATTATCAATTTTTAAGTTGATTTTAAGGATATGATGTCAATTAACTTGTCCCAACATTTTACATTTTTTAAACTTTTGATAGTCTAAAAATTCATACCACAAAAACTAGCTTCCGACCCAAAACTTCAATTAAATGATATATATATTGAGTTTTCAAACATGATAATCCCTGGCTAAACTTAAACCTTAAAAGAGAGTCAATGTGGATTCATTTAATAATTAAAAAACAATGTTTAGGGTGAGATACAAATGTGAATCAAGACAAGATACATAAATTTTGAACGTGAATATGGATTCTAATTTAGGGTTACTTAATGATTGTAATGAATAATATTAATTAATATAGGAATATTTGTGGTGAATTATACAAATTTCGTACTATAATTATTTCAAGATTCGCTTTGAAGCACGCACGCGTTTCAAAAGGTTACACAGCAGCCACCCCTACACAAATTACAATACCACCATCGCCTGCGCCTGTGGGGCTCCGTTCCAATTCCCATCTCTCAAATGCAGCGCACGCTCACGCCAAACTTATCTTCTCCTTCTAAAAAAAGCACCACTTTTTTCATACGGATGGAAAAAGGTCTACAGAAAAGAAAACTTTCTCTCACACTTCAGTCTTGGTTACCAAAAATTGGGATTTTGTGTCCCCATATGCATAGCTCCGCGTACGCCATTTACGGCGGCGACGGGCTTTCCCGGCAACCGAGGAAGATGGCATACGGGGAGCCAGGCATAGATAGATTACAGATACCCTTCTTATACAAATGAAAAAAAAAGGTGCGTGTAGTGTCAAGTATACAAACCTAATAAAATCTTACAGTCTGCTTCATCTTTGGCTTGGCAACTATAGGAGAATGTTTGTGGGGATGGGAGTAGCTCCAGCCCCAACCGACAGGAAGAAACGACCAAGTGAGGAATTTGAATGTGAAGAAGGAGAGGAAATGTTGGTTGGATATTGAATTTGGAAGTGAATGCAAATGAAATAAAGTTGGTTTTGGTATACTCAGATATAAAGCCAACGGAGGATTCTATTTCTTCTTTCCATTTACTGGAACTACCAATCCCTTTTTCCACCACTAGATTTATATACTACCCATGCCATATTATATAATAATTGCATTATTAATGTTTTACAAATTATTATTTTTATTTACTCCTTACTTTGACCGTATTATCTAAAAAATAATTTCGAAATCATATATATTTTTATCCATAACTTCATTACATTGTTATTTCATTATCTTATTTTAGTTATCCATAAACCTAAGATCATCACCCATGTCGAATGCTCACCGTGCTAGCGTGATAAATTTGCTGGAAAAAAATGTTAAGAAACATGCCTTGAAATTTGCATAGCTGATATTTAGTCACCGACCGACGATCAGAAGGCTAGATCGAACAACCGCATAAAGATTCACGTACATGGTATTATAGTCATATTAAAAGATGAGTAGATAAAATCTAAGATATTGATGGTCAAATTAGCCAAACCGTGTGATCGCATTGCGGTTCATATAGATAGTAGTAGTGTTAAAAATGTGTAGATAGAAATATTAGTGTAGCCCATGTTGATTTAAATTTCAAACCAATATTATAATTCCTTATTATCTTTTATAATTTATCTATTTAATTTAATAATATTTAAAATCATTTTAAGTTAGATGAAGAATCAATTTATTTTCTCCTTTATTTGTTATATATCATAGAATGAGAAACTATACATGTCAATTAGGTTGAGAATAAATATGAATTCATAATGCTGTACAGTGTAGTATGGTTTAGGGTTAACATATTGAAATATATTTACTTTGTATAATACATTTGTAAGAACTAAAGTATAATTAAATATTCACTCCAATTACCTTATATTACAATTTATTTCCCCCATTTGTGAAACATCGGTACAGTGATCGTGATTTCATAAAATTATTGTTTTGCCCTTGATTTTAATTAATTGTGTATGATTTACCAATTATATTTTTAATTTAATTATGATAAACTCGTTATTTAAGAAATTGGTAGAATATAATATGTTATTAATCAAGAATATCAAAAAACAAACATTATCAAAAAACAAACATTGCTAAAAGTGAATCATCTAAATCGACAACATTCTCCCATCCCCGCTAGTGTAATGCGATCACATATTTCATTCCTAACTCGAATCATATAGCTATCGTGTACGAGTTCAACATCTACTTGTGGTAGATCAATGAGAATTTGTGCTTTGCTATTCCAATCGTGTTCCATCTCTACAAAGTCTGGATCCTCTTTGTCCACATTTTGAATGAAATGAATAGCCATTGTTGCCGGAATGAGCGCTACCTGGGTCGGAATGGTTGTGTCTAATCTTATATTCACAACTTCAAAAAATTTATTCTTCCACATTCCTATGTTGGATCACATTTCACCAAAACAAATAGAAAAAGTTAATGGTAACTTTAACATCACATTTCACCATTGAGTTCTGCCTCCAACCACTCTAACCTGTGTTCTAATGTATCCAACGATAAGAATATAGATCTGTTGAACCCATCTCTAAATATTCTAATAGCACCATAGAAGAATGGTGTGTCAAATTCCACACTCGGAATATCTTTCAAAAATTGCATGCACCTACCAACTTGTTCAAATTCAGGGTCGACAATAGCTATACGATCCATTGAAGTAGCAAGACTTTGTATCACTTCATTATTATCAAGTCTTCTTCGTTTGCCAGCATTATTGGACCAATCACATGGACAACCCTGACTTTTGGCAAATATAGGAGAGTTTTTGGCAACATGTACATGTGAGCCATCACCATTTGATTCATTAACATTCAAATCTTCTAAGTCAACCCAATTATCACTTTGATATTCAGCTAGTTGGGTACCTATATCAAAATTTGGAACGGATTCTATTACAGATGAGGTGAACATATATTTTCCAGTGGCCACATTATCTACAAAAATAATTCTTTGGTCATCTTCTCGATGAGATCCAAAGTCTCGAAATCTTTGAAACTTGATATCTTCCTATTAATGAGGATTTCTTAATAAATCATTAAATTTTTAGACATATAAATAAAAACATAACGAAACTTACTCGTTCTACATTCTACCACCACTAGGGTTCTAATAATCCTTCCATCCTCATTCATCTCCAACGCTGAAGCTTTTTGTTTCGACCTCAACCATATAACCAAATCTTTCTTCAATGTATCTCATATATTTTCAACTTATCTATTGGTTATTTAAGTCCAGTAATATGACCAAATTCAAAAACAACCCTTGCCCAACCTTCATTGTTCAAATATTTTAAAGGTCTATTACCTTTAATTATTTCTTCTGCACATAACATAACAAACAAGTTAGTTAAATATATATCCCAATAAGCTGGCTGCTTATTTTGAGATGTATTGTCATTCTCATTCACCATTTGGACTACGAGCAAACACACAAACATAAACAATACGTATATAAATAAACAGAATAACAAGATAAAGCTCTCACCAACATAACCAATTTTAACTCGCTCAATAACTCCTTTGCTCTGTTAACATTGTCAACTCTATATAAACCATTGATTAGAGTATTGAAGGTGACTAGGCCGGGACAACAGTTAAAATTCTTTATAACAGCAAAAAACTCAAAACCTTCCTCAACCATGCCCTTACGGCACAATCCTCGGATAACAATATTGATGCTACACGTATCGGGGCAAAAACTATGTAGCCTTAGTGTGTGATCTTTGAAAAAATACTACTTCGTCAACTAGATTTCTATTTACTAGAAAGTTCAACAAATTGTTATATGCATATGAACTAACAACTTCCTCTTTCCCACAACAAAATTTAGCTCTGGCAATTAAAATTTCTTAGGCTATCCTAAATTTCCCAGCAATAGCGAAGGATGAGACTAAAAAGTCCAAATCAGAAGAGCTGGGAGAAATTCCCTCGTCCTTTATAAAGACAACGTTTTAAGTTCACAAAGAAGAGTGTCTACTCAGATAAATGCTTCATTGTATAAACATAGTAGCACCTCATTAAAGGTGGTAGTATCTATCTCAAACAATTTTCTCATTTCTCAAGCTGACGAAATGACATTGTGTTGAGCAAATAGCTCATTCAATCTATGTAACTTGGAAGTGTGTTCCACTAACATTTTCTATACAACTCTTTATTTTCGTTGGACATTGGGTTAGAGGTAGTTCATGCATTGCATAGTCGTTTGGTTTTATCCTTCCAATGGAGCGTTGATGAACCTATATATCACACTCAATTTCAAAAAGCATGTGTGACATTGAATAGATGATCCAATTTCCCCATCATCACTCATTTGTGTTCCCCTCTCGTTTTTGAAATCCACTAACTAACTAAAGAAGTTAAGTAACATAATATGAAAAAAAACTAATGGTATATGTAAACGAATATGTATACTCTTCTCCACTTTGATTGATTCTACAATACCTTCCTAGCTTTCACATGAATAAATGAGTTTCCAACCTTTGAATGATATGCTTCCAAAACCTTGTCGACTTAGTCGTAATGGATAAAGCCACTTGGATGAGCACGAGTCATTCTATAATATTTTCCACAAAAAGTTTGCACATCTTTGCTAAGCACGCACCATTTCTCCTTAAAGCCTCAGTTTCAGGAATTCTTGTTGTTTTCCCACCCGAGGTAATTGCTTCGCAATAGTAAGTTGTTATCGCTTTCAAAATTATTCCATCCTCTGAGAATTGTGTGTCACCGAATCATAGAACTGTTCAACCAAGCATAAAATAGAAGTTTGACTTCTATTCTGTCCCTATTTGAGAAGTCACCATTAAATTGTAAATACAAAAACTATAAGTCGCTATTACATCACATTAACATAAATAAAGTGATTGAAACTATAAATAAATAGTAAAATATTTTTAAAGCAATGCAAAAAACTATAAATCGCTATTAAATCGCATTAAAATAAATAAAATGATGAAACTATATTGTGAATCCATTCTTAAGCAGTGATATTTAACTAATTAGATATCTGGAAGCTACAAAGTCAATCTATTCATAACATAGCATTTCTTGAAATAAAACTCATATGAACAACCGAATTCATAGATTAAAACAAGAGTCTAATAATGGAGATTAGAAGTTGCTCAAATCTTCTACTCAAAGGGCTCGTTATGGTTTCTACCTGCGAATCAATAGAATCAACCTAAGCTACCCAATGTCATGCCAACAAATTCTAAGAAAAGAGAAAATCTTCAAAAAATTTCACTCTTAGTTTGCCTAATCACATTATCAGAGCATGAATTAGGACCCCCAATGATGAAAATGTCCAGGACGAGAAAAACAACAAATGAAACACATAACCGAATACCAAAAAAAGTTAATCAAAGACTTGAAGTTTCTCTTTTTTTATTAACTCCTAACAAAATTGGATCATAAATCTTTTTCGACATTGGTTCTTCCCTTTACGACTAGAAGAAAAATCACATATGAAATCATCTACTAGAAGAAAAACCAATAAGTGAAATACAGAACTAAATAGCAAAAAATATAATTAAAGATTTGAACTTTCTCTTTTTATGTTAACTTCTAACAAGAGGGGATCGCAAAGCTTTATTGACAATGTCTCTTCTCTTTGCGACTGTAGTGATATTCATGGCAGCAGATTGAGTTTTCTATATATCCATACACATATCTAAATAATAACCAGTAGAATATAAAGAGTAGATAAATATAATTTTAGTTGAGAGTGTGAAGAATTCACACGTTGAAATAGTACAGTTGGCACATGATGCGTTTGATATTGATCAAAGGAAGCTGCTAGCACATGTTTGATCATGTCCATGGCTTGTCAGATAGCAGAAGATTATGCAGAAGAACGGAAGATTTGGAACTTGAGTAGCTAGATTGTTTTCTTATGCAATTTTGTTCTTTAAAATACATGTACAAATCATTGTAAGAAATACAAGAAAAACATTTCAAAACCAACAGCAGCAACACAATTCCAGATCATTCTGCATTAACATTCTCCCTTTTTCACATGGTATCGGAGCAATGACAAAGGAAGAAGAGACGAGCGGTAACGATACTGGAAAAGTTGTTGCAACAATCACTCAACCAACCTTCGACCCACTCAGGTTAACGAGAAATGAAAACTCTACTCAGATCATAGTCAATGTGACTTTCAATGGAAGAAATTACAGAATCTGGAGACGGTCAATGGAACTAGCATTAGAATCCAAGATGAAGCTTGGTTTTGTTACAGGAGACGTCCCCATCGCCGGCTCAACCTCTGCTGAATATGCAGTTTGGAAAGCAGTAGATTCAACAGTAAGATCATGGATACTCAACTCAATGAATGGGGAGATAGCTGAAACTTTCATGTATGCAACAAATGCACTAACATTATGGAAGGACTTAGAGGAAATATTTGCTGAGGCAAACGGACCTCTGTTTTCAAAACTCCAAAAAGAACTCAACTCCTTAACTCAATGAACCCATCCAATAACGATGTACTTCAATAAACTAAACAAGCTTTGGGAAGAACTTACAAGAATCCTCCCATTACCGTGCTGCAAATGCGAAGCTGCTCAAACTTGCACCTGTAAAGTAGGAAAGCTTTATGCTGAACGAGAGAACTTTATCCGGGTCACACAATTCCTAAATGGATTACAAGACTACTATGAACCAACAACAAATCAAATACTTCTGATGGAACCACTCCCATCTTTGGGAAAGGTTTTTGCAATTATCGGGAAGATAGAGCAACAAAGGGAANACTGCCACTCATCTAATCAACCGAATACCTTCCTCCGTTCTAAATTGGGAGACTCCCTTCTACCGATTATACAACCGAAGTCCAGATTACGATCGGCTAAAGGCTTTTGGGTGCCTAGGCTATATTTGCGATAACAATCCTCATAAGGATAAATTCGCGCCAAGGGGATCCAAGTGCATTTTTCTTGGATACTCGACTGATCGTAAAGCGTACAAAATGTACGATCTGAAAACACAAAGGTTGATCCATTCTAGAGATGTTCGTTTCTTTGAAAGGGTCTTTCCATACCAATGCCAACCCAAAACCACATCGAATCCCATTTTCACAACATTAAATGAGCAACCTGTGCCTAACCTCACCATCCCAAATCTGCAAATTTTCAATAAAGACACTTCTCAAATAACCCTTACCCCAGAATTAGGAAATGAGCCACAATTCTTAGACACCAGTCTTGATGAATCACCAAGGACGAGTGATCCAATGCCCCTGGATCAGAATTCTGGGATCTCACCTTATGAACCTGTTGACCATGATAAAATGCCAACAACATACCTTCGAAGAAGCCAACGAATTCATAAACCACCATCGTGGCATTCCGATTATGTAGCCTCTTCATTTCACTCCCTCAATAACCCAAAAGCACATATGGACCTTGTTGCGCAAGTGGACATGATACATGAACCACGCAGTTATGAAGAAGCAAAGGATTCGCCACAGTGGGTTGATGCCATGAACAAAGAATTATCAGCCCTAATAGAGAACGAGATATGGGAATTGTGTAAATTACCTCATGGGAAGAAATCCATCGGTTGCAAGTGGGTATATAAAATGAAACTCCATTCCGACGGATCAGTAGCCAAATTCAAGGCCAGGCTCGTCTCAAAGGGATATAATCAGAAGGAGGGAGTTGATTTTACGGATTTATTCTCACCGGTAGCGAAAAATGTGACAATTCGACTGATGCTCGCTTTAGCAGCTTCGCGAAAATGGTTCATTCATCAGGTAGACATAAATAATGCGTTCCTACATGGCTCGTTGGATGAGGAAATCTATATGAATGTGCCGCTGGGTTTAAATACCGATGAACAAGGGGTTGTGTGTAGGCTCCAACGATCGCTATACAGATTAAAGCAAGCATCGAGGCAATGGAACAAAGAATTAATGACCAAGTTGATTTCATATGGCTTCACAAGATCAGGACACGACCACTGCCTATTCATCAAGGGGAGCAACGATAAATTCACGGCCTTGTTGGTATATGTTGATGATATCCTCATTACTGGAAAAGATCTAGGTGAAATTCAATCGGTAAAGAAGTTCCTCGACACATGGTTCACCATCAAAGATATGGGAGATGCAAAATTCTTTCTTGGTCTGGAAATCACATACACATACAATGGACTATTTATCAACCAAAGAAAATACATCTTGGATATCATAAAGGAAACTGGTCTCGATCACACAAAAACATCAAAAGTTCCTTTACTACCAGGAATCAAGTTATCTTCAGATGATCCAGACTCTCTGGAGGATGCAGGGCGCTATCGCAGATTGATTGGAAAGCTTTTATATCTTGGTTTTACTCGTCCCGACATTGCCTATGCAACTCAACAGCTTAGCCAATTTATGCAACTCCCTGGTAAAACGCACTAGAATGCAGCCATAAAGGTAATAAAGTATCTCAGAGGAACATCAGCCATGGGACTGTTCTATGAAGGCAATTCAAGTGAGAAAATAAGAGGGTTTTGTGATGCTGATTGGGGCTCATGCGTAGATACGAGACGATCTCTTACAGGTTATGGAATCTTGCTCGGAAACTCCCTAATATCCTGTAAAACAAAGAAGCAAGCTACTGTTTCAAGATCAACAGCCGAAGCCGAATATAGAAGTTTGGGCACAACCCTCTGTAAGCTTAAATGGATAACATATTTATTGCAAGAATTTCGAGTTAAAATGGAAGGCCCTGTTCAGATATTTTGTGACAATAAGGCTGCCATAAGCATTGCGTCTAATCTAGTATTTCATGAACGAACAAAACATTTGGAAATAGACTGTCATCTGGTAAGGGACCATTGCACAAGCGGTTTCGTTACGCTTGAATATGTGGAAAGTCGAAAACAGGCTGCTGATTTATTTACAAAGGCACTCCCGTATGGAATGTTTCATGCATGTATACATCAACTCAATTGTGTATCGTTGGAGGAAATTTCAACGTGCGGGATGGATGTGAAGAATTCACACGTTGAAATGGTACAGTTGGCACATGATGCGTCTGATATTGATCAAAGGAAGCTGCTAGCACATGTTTGATCATGTCCATGGCTTGCCAGATAACAGAAGATTATGCAGAAGAACGGAAGATTTGGAACTTGAGTAGCTAGATTGTTTTTTTATGCAATTTTGTT
Source organism: Utricularia reniformis (assembly GCA_009725065.1). Lineage (NCBI taxonomy): Eukaryota > Viridiplantae > Streptophyta > Magnoliopsida > Lamiales > Lentibulariaceae > Utricularia > Utricularia reniformis. Next base: position 74,283 of record RWGZ01001431.1, read on the forward strand.
CTTTAAAATACATGTACAAATCATTGTAAGAAATACAAGAAAAACATTTCAAAACCAACAGCAGCAACACAATTCCACATCATTCTGCATTAACATTCTCCCTTTTTCACAGAGAGTTATTCTTTTGGTTTTCGTTGCCTTTCATGTTCCTTTCTAGTAGAGAAGAAAGTCACCATTGAAAAGAGAATTACCATTTTGTGAAGCAAAATCATTTGAGGAGAGAGAGTCTAACTTGCTCTCTAGACATGTAACTTACAATTTATTTATATATATTTAAAAATAATTATTTATAGGTAAATTGTGCTTCTATTCTAATCTATGTATGCTTACTTCTACATTTCTCAAAACTAAACGCAATATACTCCATTCTAAAGCTAGCATTCCCCTAGTATACCGGTTTTGTGACATTGAAAATTGGATACAAAAACTCATAATATGATAAAAAAAGATATTAATTCTTTCGTTTAAAAAGAATTGGCAATCATGCTTACACATAATATTTCCACAAGTTAGAAATATATCAGTTATGCACCAACTCCTCCCCAATCATATTTGAAATCTTATACACGACTTCTGGATCTAGGCGATGATGACCTAGAGAGGTTGTAGTATGAAGGAGTCGACGAGGTCATAGGCCCAGGACAAGTGGTACAGTTAGTCAATTGCTTTCCCACACCATAGATTTTTTTGTGTGATACATATTTGTCACTTTTAAGAACATTTAATTTTAACAACAAACATTCATTAACATAACGACTCACATTTTCATAACAAGTCTACACAAAACAAGTTATCATCTATACATCCATTTCTCATGGTATTCTTGTAGTGCGTTGTCTAACTTTCATTCTCGTCTCGCGGTTGTCGTCATGCAGCAACATCCAACCTAGCTCACGCCATCTCCCTATGGTCCCATGTCTTGTAGGAATGTCTGCGAATATTGATTTTGCACAACTTCTATCGTCATCTATGTGTCAAGAAAACTTTGATATAATATTTTGTATCTTTTCGCAAAATACAGTGTATGAGAATATAGCAAACGATATCTCAACCATTTTCCAAATTTACAAGTCTGATTCGCAATGTCAACAATTTGTCGATTTTCCCCCTTTTAGCAATACAAATAAATAGCTCGTGGCATTGTATGCGTTCATCCCAAAAGCAATAAAAACTCATATTTTTAAATAAACCAATATACGCAAAAAAAGGTCATACAAAACTAAAAAATAAAAGACAATCAAAACTCATATATTCTTGTAAATTAACTAAAATTGCAATACAAGACAAATACGAAATATAAAAATAAAGAAAATCAAAAATCATATATTCATTTTAAATTAACCTAGATATGCAAATTAAAGATAAATATGAAACTAAAAAAATTAAAAAACACATAAAATAAGTAACAAAATTATAAAAATATAACCTTACTCTCTAACAAACGAAAGATTCATCCAATGGCTCTATTTAGGAGATTTGGAGTGAAATTTAACATATGAGAGTGTCGGTTTTATAGAAGTATCTTGGCATTTGTATGTGTGAGTTATGAAAGGTATCGTTTCCTACGTGGACACGAGTTCGTATGTGCAAGTTATGAAATCCTACATGGACATGAATTCTTAATTGACAAATTTTCCTCGTTTTAAATTGTGCCATGTGGCGGATTTCGTAACTTACAACCTATGTTAAACGGACTCTTCTCTGAGGATGCCGAATCCGAGTCGGACTCTTCTAGGACACCGATTCTCCTCGGATACTTATTGGACACGAGTCTGTTTTTTATATTTAAATTTATTATTATTTATATATATTAATATAATTCGTTAATGTTTAAAAAATTAGCTATATATCGGTATTATTGAGATATAATATAGTTTATACCAACTATTTCGACATTTTATTGGTTTTAAAGATTAATTATCATATATATTTATGGTAGTAATTTATTATTTTGTATAATATAATTAGATAAACATAATTTTATTTATTATTAATTATAAACTATGTTAACCACACACGTTTTTTTTAAATTTTAAATTTTAAATAAAAAAATAATTTAGAATATTAACGAGTCGGACTCTTTAATAAATCTGATTCCCCGAATCCGAGTCTCCGAATCCACGTGGTACTTTGGCGGTGTCCGTTTAACATAGCCCGTCAACACGGTAGGTCGACCATAGGGATCAACAAGTTGAAGTAGGCAAAATTTTAATTAATTTATTTATTTTAGGGTTAATGTTGAAAAAATTTTAGTTTAAGATTTAGGTTATCTTATTCCGTTGACAGATTGTGTTGTATAATTCCTTGATGGGTCAAAAATTTCTCAACCTGCATTGATTGATGGATTCGAATATTAGCTCGTTGGATCGGATCCTCATATCATCTATATTTAAAACAATAAAATTAATTTACCCAAATATATTATAATGTTTTCAAATTAAAGATATTTAAATAATGTTAAATTAAAATTGATAATTTAAAATTTTAATTTGAATTTATTAAAACCAAATAAATAAAATTGATTTATAATAAATTGGGGAGAAAGTTGTGTAACACGAAAAAAATGAAGAAGGGTAAACGAAAAGGGTGGATTTTGAACACGTGAATTGCAAGTGGGAATTGGAAACGCCGAAGCGGAAGGCACCGTAGAGAAGAAGAATGGAATATCCAAATACCCAATTTTTGTTCACAGGGTTAACTGTTACTTTCCCCAATTCGGGATAAGCGAGTTTGTTCTCTTTGAAATTTGATGCGTTTTGAGGAATTAGGTCTTCTCGCTATCTTCTAGGCTCTTTGATCTGCATTGTACCTTCCACAACTGGCGTTACTTGAACGTAACAGGGCAAAATTTATTGTAATTTCGTCGTTCTTGACCTAGGCTTGAAATTAGAGCTGGGATACTGGATTTCTTCTGTATGATTCGCCATCCAGGTTGGTCCTTTTGTGAGTTNCAGGAGTACCAAGGCCAGTATGGAACGCAGCTTCGCAAGTCGTGATGGCGTTAGGCTACATACTAATGGCAATATCGATCCCCGGATCACTCTACATTGGCTCCATTGTCGTCGGAATCTGTTACGGAATCCGTCTTGCCATTACAGTACCCACGGCCTCGGAGCTATTTGGTCTAAAATACTATGGACTAATCTACAACATTCTCATCCTCAATCTCCCACTTGGCTCATTTCTATTCTCCGGGATCCTTGCTGGATTCTTGTATGATGCACAAGCTACACGAACTCCCGAAGGAGGTAACACTTGCCTTGGAGCTCATTGCTATCGACTAGTTTACGTTGTCATGGCGTTTGCTTGTGTGGTTGGTTTTGCACTTGATGTTTTGTTGTCGTTTCGAACAAAGAGTGTTTACCGAAAGATTTGTGATGATCGTAGCGAAAGGAAAGATAGTTTGGCGTTGAATTAGTAAGGGAGAATGTATGGTGTTTGTTATTGATACTAAGGGAGCAGCTACCTTTGTGGCTCTAATTTCAACGCATTTTGTGAACTTGGCTTTTTACTTCATGGCTTTTGACAACGAGAAACGGAGTTTCGGTCGGGACCAATATTGATACCAATATTTTCTTGAAAAAATATATTATTATTTTTTATGGTTAGACCCGGGAAACTCGAGTTTTGATCCAAAAACATGATATTAAGTGGTATTTGATATATCCACCGGGATACCGTCTGTTAAAAACATTGGAAAAAAATGTATTATCCGTCTTATTCTTCTTATTTAATAACTATGTTTTTGGCAAAACAAAAATAGGGTTGTTCATGCAAGCAAGACAATTCATGTTCGAAATTTGTTCGTATAGTATAAAATTGTGTTCGTTTATTTAAATATAAATATAACTTTGTTCAAACTTTTTATGTTTGTTTATAATTTAGATGTACATGATCATTTTGGAGAAAAAATATATTATATTTTTATATTTAATATAAAAATATTATAATTTTATAAACTCCACTCTATTATATTTTGTATTATCTCTTCAATTTTCATTTTTTATTAAATTACATGCTATAATATTTTTTGGTTTTAAATATGAAATTTTTTTTTTAATTTTTCGATATTTAATCTAAAAAAATATTTTTTAATATATTTAATTTCAATATAAAATTCTAAAAAATGTGAACATATCGTTTGAACTTGCTCAAATAAGATATTCAAACGAACATTAAATTCATATAACTATATGAATAATATTTGAAAATAAATTTGCATTCAAATAAACTATAAAATATGAACAAAGTGAGTTCGGTTCAAAACTCTAATTCAAATAAAAATAATGAATGAATCAATTATACACATCCAAAAAAATACCTTTGAAGAATCTAACATATTAGAAATAATATGTCAATCCTTTTATATATGATCCGACAATCTTGCTTAAAAAGTATAAATTTGTTCGATTTTCTATAAATGTTATGTACCTTTATGGATAATTTGAATTAGAACTGACGATTTTTGTTGTTTCTGTAGCCGATTACATGCATGTCTGTTGCAAAAAGGACCCGAAACTCAAAACGAAGACGAAGACAAAATTATCACCCAAACGCAAAGACTACATTGTATTCACGTACGATGTTCTTCGAGCATATGACAATCATTATCTGGCTGAGTTCACAATTGACAATAATAATCCTCTGGTTCGATTAGATCAATGGAATTTAACGTGGGAATGGATGAGAAACATGTTCATTAACTAGATGAGAGTAGCCTATACTGTAACGACTCATATTCCCGCTTGCACGATATTATCCACTTTAGACTAGGCGACCCTAATGACACCCACTTAGTCCTTAGACTTTACTTTTTCCCTGGCCCTTACACTCCCCAGTGGGTCACCCATACATGAATTACTCAACGGTGAGCACGCTTGACTTTCTAGTTCTAACGTTTTCCTTGTCATTTTGTTAGAGAAAATGTCTCATGCAATGGAAAACGAATCATTATAATTAACATACGATTGTTTCTCGTCTATAGTTGATGTTGAGATTTGCCTAAGGTGCCATCGGACCCTAAGGGTCTTACACTATATCCACCCCATTGATCCCACTGATTGTGTGTACGGATCACAAGGTCAATATTACAAAGATTTCGATCTCTCTACTGTTATAAGCTGCTACAAGAAGCTAGTGATCTCCGATCTGCCGCCGCAGATGGAGAACAACGATAAGGTGGGGAAATTATAGTTTTGCTGTAAGGACGGATTGTTGTTGCCGAAAACAATGAATGAAACTATAGCTAAACCGATTTTTCAGTTTGATGTTTTCAAGCTTCTACCTAATATGAACAGAACCACCTTAACGCCACCGCATAATTGGAAAATTGTCTGAAGATTGAACCCAACTTACAAATGTGGTCCACCGATATGTTCGGGTAGACGCAACGGAGTATCGAGATCCATCACTGGCAAGTTAGGTGTAATATGATGATGAAATGAAATCAATATATGGTTGTGGGCAGATCATGCCATAGTTGAGAATTCTAATACTTATTCTGTATTGTCCTTAATTTGAAATGTGTGCTTATGTTAAGTCTGAATCTTTCATTTACTGTTTATGTTCCATTTGTATTAAACTTTCTCTAGCTTGTTCAATTTCTCTTATCAAGATTTAAGAACAAAGGCAAGTCATTAAACTCTACACTTGAATTATTCACAAGAACCTCAATTGAAGGGAGTTCATGTAACGACCCCAATTTGGGCCTAGCTGTTTTGTTAAAACGCGCTAAATAAAACGAAACATTCGAATGTAAACTGAAAACGTAGTTCGAAAACATCAAAGTTCGACAACAACATTTGCTATCCACAATGTTGTGGTCCACGCTTTGATGGAAATAATTTTCATTTCTGGGTAAAGAAAATGGAGGTTCAGTTATGATCACAGGATCCGTGGACGTTTGTTAAGCTAGGAAAATACGGTTGCCCTCTCCCCCTAATCCTCGTCATGCAACAAAAGCTAAGCATTATGCAGAACAAGTTTCCAAATCCTTCAAAGCATTGACTGTTCTGCAGGCAAGTCTTGAAAAACCAGTACTTAGCAGGGTAATGAACTGCGAAAATGCAAAAGAACTATGGGAAACGCTGGTGGAAATGTATCAAGGAAGTGTAAAAGCCAACGGAGTAAAAATTTGCACCCTCAGACGCCAACTAGAATGAATGAAAATGAATTCTTCAGAGAAAACAACATACTTCATTGACAAACTCATGAATATTGCGGTTGAAATCCGACTGCTTAGTGGTCTGTACGATGAAGTAAAAGTCATTGAACGACTTCTTGATTCACTACCAGAAAAATATGATCACAAAATCTCTTATTTGGAATCAGCATATGGGGATATCTCTTCAACCATGACTGTACAACAGTTAGCTGATGAATTATTAACTCTAGAACTCAAAGATTCGAGAGCTGAAGAAAAGGCCTCAACTGAATCCTCAAAAGAAAGACATGAAGCTGCTCTGGCGGCTGTGGACTCGTATTCAACACAAAAGAACCAAAATCTCAAAACAATACGTATTTTGCTCCAGGTCGCTTCTCACCCCACCCTCACTGCAAGAAAACAAACCATAGAGAAAAATATTGTTTCTTCAGACCAAGCGCATTCTGTGAAAAATGCAAATCCTTTGGTCATGGGACTAAGGTGTGTAAGGCAACACAAAATGCATAAGTAGCTCAAGATCTTCAAAGGATAGTGAGCTAGAAATAACATATGTAAACAGTGCACTTATGTCTTGCATTCCAATCACATCTTTCAAATGTGCAGTAACATTAATGAATGGAGAACAACGTCTGATGGCAAAACAATCAAACGAAGCATGGATGATGGACAACAACTGCTCAAACCACATGACTGGAAATATCAATCTATTCAGGAGCATTGAGAATATATCTGGTAGAGGAGTGGAAATCGGAGATAAACGCATTCTCTCAATAAATGGAAAAGACAACGTAAAATTCCTTGAGAAGCTTGAGTTGTCCAATGTTCTATTCGTTCCAGACCTGACATTCAATCTACTTAGCATAGGCCAATTAATTGAGAAAGGCTTTAAACTCGTCTTCGAAAAATCCTCATGCCTTATATATCTTCCAAATGGCAATTATGTTTGCAAAGTATTCATGATGAGAAGATGTTTCAATGTACATCCACATTGTTCAAGTGAAGTATGCCTATATGCAATAGATCAAACCACTTCCCTCTCGCATAAAAGAGCAAGTCATATAGTTTTGAGCGACTGTCCAAACAATCCAAAAAACATATGGTCACTGATATTCCCACATTGACTCTTCTAAAGGACATATGTGAAGTATGCCACAAGGGAAAAATGGCAAAGACTCCATTTCTCGACTCCAATTAATCCACTCAGATCTCTGTGGACCAATGTCTCAACTCCTTCCCTAAGTGGCATCCAATATTTTATCTCTTCTATTGAAGCCATGAGTAGATATTGTTGGACGTATTTCGTGAAAAACAAAAGCGACACCCTAGATGTCTTCAAACACTTCAAGACTGAAATGGAGAAACAACTGAATGATTCAATCAAAATACTCAAAACAGACAATGGATCCGAGTACAAGTCTGTTGCATTTGAAGAACACTTTTCTCGGAACAGCATTGTGCATCAACTTACTGTGACATACAATACAAAACAGAATGGTACAACTGAACGAAAGAACAAAACCTTGCTGAATATGACCTGATGTTTGCTGCTTGAAAAGCAACTACCAAAAAATATGTGGGCTGAGGTTGTAAATGCCTCAACTTTAATTCAAAACTGACTCCCCACAAAGGCTCTACAGGATAAAACTCCATATGAAGTACTCTACAATCATAAACCTTCTCTACAAAATCTGAGGATGTTTGGAAATATATGCTACACACTGATACTTTGGAAAAAAAGACAAACTTTCAGATAAAGCCAATGTGGGAATTTTTGTCGGATATGGACTAACTTGCAAAGGTTTCAAAGTGTTGAATCCATTGTCTCTCAAAGTGTATGTAAGTCGAAGCATCAACATAGATGAAGGAAAGAAATGGGATTCGAATCTAGGATGCAGTGGCTTCGACTCATGTGCTTCGGAGCAAGATGAAACCTTCAGTCTTATTAAAATTCTGGAGGATGGAGACTCCTCACAACCACTGGATGAACATGATGAAATTATAAGGGATGACACATCATGGCAGAAAACTAGAACTCTACAAGATATATACAACTGATGTCTCACTGCTAAAGAAGCTCCTTCAAGTGCTGTGGAAGCACTCCAATCAGTAGAGTGAGCATTGACTATGAAGAATGAAATAGACATGATTATTAAAAATAACATATGGGAATTGGTTGCTAGACCAACAAATCATGAAGTGATTGGCACTAGATGAATATTCATAACAAGGTTAAATGTCGAAGGGAGTATCAACAAATTGAAATCTCGATTGGTCGTGAAGGGATATTTTCAAATTCATGTAGTAGATTTTAATGAAACATTTGCTCCCATTGCAAGATTGGACACCATCAAACTGCTAGTTACTTTAGCTTCGCAAAAGGAATGGAAAATGTACCAAATGGACGTAAAGTCGGCCTTTATTAATGGTGAACTTACTGAGACCATTTATATCAAACAACCTGAAGGTTTTCTAATCAACAAACATGAACATCAAGTTCTAAGACTAAAAGAAGCACTCTATGGATTAAAAAAAACACCAAGAGCGAGGTTCCTTAAGTTTGATACTCATCTACTTGGGTTGAATTTCTCAAAGAGCCATGTTGAAGCAACTTTGTACTTTAAAATCTCGACCTGTTCAATCACCATTATCTCGGTTTATGTAGATGATCTTATGATCTTAGGGAACAACAACTCTGAAGTTGAAAAGGTAAAAGAAGGTATGAAATTCTCTTTCGAAATGAATGACTTAGGCATGGAAAAATACTTTCTTGGTTTTGAGTTACATTAAAATTCCTTCGGTATTTTTATGAGTCAAAGAAAGTGTAACGACCCTAATTTGGGCCTACTTGTTTTGTTAAACGTGCTAAATAAAACGAAAACATTCAAACGTAAACTTAAAACGTAGTTCGAAAACATCAAAGTTCGACATCATAATTTAGAGTGTTCTCCAAAGGACCGGACTCTATCACCGGACAACCGACGACCTCCTTCCCATGCCCCTCTCATACCTCGTCCGCGTCACCTACAAAATCTGTAAAGCGGTCACAATCTATTAAAGGAAACTTCACACACACTACACATTATCTTTTCATTTCTTAATTACACCGTACACGCACACGTGAAACATTCCATTTAACCGTTTTCTTATTTCCTTCTTCTTTTACCCTTATCATTCCCATCATACTTTAACTTTACTGTTGCCGAGAGTAACATGCTCGGTGCATGTCCCGCCCAAGCCAACCGTTAGCTGTTGGATGACTCGACGGGCCATATGCTTCCCTTTCCCGGGTGGATACTTAGGCGCTACCCCTTTTTCCACCCGGGTCCTTTCTGCCCTTTTCGTACGTATCCTTTCCTCTTTGGAACTTATCGTTCCCTTCATCAGGCATGCCCTTCCTTTGGCGAATCGTGTACTAGGCACGATGCCGGGTTCGGTCGGACGGTCCATCCTTCCTCACCCCGAGTCTTATTAACATTTATCTCGTTCATTCGTGTCTTTTCCTTTCTTCTTTATTAACCCAATCCCGTTCCCTAAGTCTGAACCTTACTATATTGTGTTCACTCCACTTGTTGTTTTCGCTTGTTATGATTTCTGGTGTTTCCCTGCAATCCGTAACATATTTTAGTACTTCATTTTTTTTTGACGTTATTATCTTATTGTTGACTGTTTGGTTACCGTAGACCCTTCGTATCTTTCTCCTTCACGATCCGACGTCGAAATGCGACGAAAACACCCTAATTGTATATTTCCGCGATAAAACCACTCTATTCCTGAAATCCGCGACAAAACAACACATGGTTCAGTTTTCGCGATAATTTATCAAACTCTGGAAATCCGCGACAATTTTCCTCTTTCGAAGAATCCGCGACAATTTTCAACATGAAATTTCCGCGATAATTTCCCACGTGAACAATTTCCGAGACAAAATTACTTACCAAAACTTCCGCGATAAAAATGCCTAAAAATTTCCGCGACAATTTGCACTGATTATGAAATTTCCGCGACAATTTGATGCTTTGGCGTTTTTCCGTACGTTTTTGCGGTTTAATGATAAATGACTTGGTTTTTAGGCTTTCTAACCCCTATTTATAGATATTTTAACTTCCCTAATTCACATTTTGACCCCTCATTCCTTTCATTTTTACCCCTCCTTTATCTCATGTTTTTCATTTAAATCTTTTCGTTTCTTTTTATCGTTCTTCCGTTCCCGTATCCCTCGTTATTTCTCCTCTAGACTTTATCACTATATTCCCTACTATCATCCCGACATACCTTTTTCTTGGCTATTACAGAAAGTATGCATCCGATCTTCTAATTAAGTTCAATGTGGAGGATATGTCTTATGTGCCTATGGTTGAAGGAATGAAACTTGAAAATCAAGATGGAAGTCCACCGGCTGATGCTAAGCGTTTTAGGACCATAATTGGTTTGCTAATGTTTCTGGTTACAACTCGTCCCTCAATTGCATTTTCAGTAAGTGTGTTATCTAGATATATGCAGGAACCAACTGTAATTCATCTTAATGCTACCAAGAAAGTCCTAAGCTACATCAAATATACAGTCCATTTCATAATGGTATTCACAGAAGGATCATACATTACATTGCTTGGGTTCACTGATTCGGATTTTGTAGGATGTTTGGATTACTATAAAAGCACATCTGGCTATTGCTTCTCATTGGGATCAGGTATGTTATATTGGAAATCGAAGAAACAAGAATGTGTTGCACAATAATCAGCGGAGGCAGAATACATGGTTGTTGCCGCTGCCTCCAATCATGCATTATGGCTAAGAGGACTCTTGGGAGAAATGGTCTTTCCTCAACTCAAAGCCACAACAATTCTGTGCGACAACAAATCGACAGTGGTCATGATAAAGAACCCCGTATTTCATGGTCGATCAAAACACATTAAAATTAAATACCATGATGTGAGAGAGGTTGGAAATGAAGGGAGTATGGAATTCATCCACTGCCCTGGGACTGAACAGCTAGCATACATCTTCACTAAGAGTCTGAATCGTCCTCAGTTTGAAAAACTTTGCTGCAAGATCAGCGTATGTGATGGTATCACCATCACATGAGAGTGATGAAATAAATCAATATATGATTGTGGGCTTGAAGAAGTGAATACCTTGATTGACTTCATCCATATAGGTCAGTGCAGGAGTAGGGTGAAAAGAGCTCTTTGTAAGAAGTCCAATACTTACTCTGTTTTATCCTTAATTTGAAATGAGTGGTGTTTGTAATTGACCCATAATATTTGAAATAGTGTAAATACGATGTCCTTATAGTTTCAAAATTACGTACGAAGCACCTAAAGTTTACATAATGTGTATGGTTGACCCTCTAACTTTTTAAATTATAAATACAATGTCCTCAAAGTTTAAAAATTGCATGGTTGACCCCCAAAGTTTCAAAACCGTTTAAATTTGTCCCTCAAGTTCGAAACCAAGAGAAGCTAAATGCTGCGTTCCATTCTATGCTTACTACACTAATTCTGCTATTCCTTGCAACACATGCGCTTGTGGATGCCAAGAAAATCACAGATTTAATAAAAGTGCAAACCCGTTGCTTCTTCCGGCGGATGCGCTTCTTACGTAAGCAGATTCATATAGAAAATACTGCCACTAAAAAGCAACGTTAACCACAACAAAATTATCAAGTTCACACAATAGTTTCTAACTAACAAAGTATGAAACGTAAGGTAAGAAAAGAAGAAGTAAACTAGATCTTCTAGTTCTACTTCCAAAACATACAACGATGGAACTTCCACCACAAGTCCTCAAGACTTCAATTGCGTTCCCAAAATCAGCCAAAAAAAGAACCTCCATTGCATCCGCACAAGTCATTAAAATACTAGGGTTAATGACTTGAGCCACTCTACAAATGTGGGCTAACCCAGCCCACATCATTCTCTTCGGGGTGGTGAAGCATTCGACTCCGAATGTTCAGGGTAATAAGGAAACATATGGCGCACGTTGAAGACATCCGACATCTGAAATTCTCGAACTTGACCTGCCTTCGACTTCGATCCGTTGTGGCTTTATAGTGAGCATTGGCAGCCTTTAAATTTTTTGTTACTTGCTCATGAATACTTTTGAGGGATTTAACAAAATCTTCAGCACGTCCATTAATACGTCGCTGATCAGAAAGGGCAGTAAGTTCCGTTGTTCCCCTGGGTTGTACAGAATACACAACTTGGAAGGGACTGAAAAGATTGCTTCTATTCACTGCATGGTTATGAGCAAACTCGGCTTTACTCAAATGCAAGTCCCATGTTTTATGATCGTCAGCTACTAAGCAACTTAAGAGGTTGCCTAATGATCGATTGACCACTTTGGTTTGCCCGTCGGTCTCCGGATAATACGCACTGCTAAAATTGAGATTAGTGTTTACCAAACGCCATAAGCTCCTCCAAAAGTGACCAAGAAACTTGGTATCTCTATCCGAGAATTTGGAGAGGGGAAGTCCATGAAGTAGGTAGATTTCTCTAAAGAAAATGGTGGCTACATAACTTGCATCCATTGTCTTCTTGCATGAAATAAAATGTACCATCTTTGAAAAACGATCGACTACCACATAAATAGAATCATACCCTCGAGGTGTCCTAGGAAGACCAAGAACGAAATCCATACTCAAGTCAACCCAAGGTTGAGAAGGTACCGGCAACGGCAAATATAGTCCAGCATTAGAAGTTTGTCCCTTAGCTCGTTAACAAACGTGACATTGCCGAACAAACTTTGTGACGTGTCATTGTTGGCCTGGCCAATAATACAGTTCCTGTAGTAGTAGGAGAGTGCGATCTCTTCCAATGTGACCTTCGCTGTGGACCTCTCTAATCAACTGAACTTGAAGACTGCAACCAGGAATACAAAGTTTGGTCCCCTTAAATAAATACCCATCGAGTAAAGTATAGTCCGGAAAAACTCCAGAACTGAGCCCTTCAATCACTGAAAAAAAGAAAGGATCAGTTGGATATAATGAAGGTAATGTTTCAAAACCAACAACAGTAACTCTCATCGTGGTTAGGCAAGCTCGTTTGCGACTTAATGCATCAACCACTTTGTTGCTAGAGCCATCTTTGTGTCGGATAGAGAATGTAAGCTGCTGCAAATAAGCAAACCACCTAGCATGGCGAGATGATACATTATTTTGAGAATTCAGGTGTCTTAATGATTCGTGATTTGTCCAAAGAACAAAATCTTGCTGAAATAAATAATGTCGCCAATGCTTCACGGCTTGGACAAGGGAGAACAACTCAAGATCATATGTAGAGTAATTGCGTTTGCTCTCCCCAACTTTCTCGCTAAAGTAGGCAATAGGGTGTCCTGTCTTACTCAATACCGCTCCAATTCCTACTCCGGAGGCATCACAATGAAGCTCAAAAGGTTGAGAGAAATCTGGAAGTGCAAGCACAGGGGTCGTAGTAAGTATAATCTTGATATTAATAAAAGCTTTTTCAGCTTCCGAACTCCAAAAAAATGACTTCCCTTTTATGCAATCGGTAATTGGAGCCATTATCGAACTGAAATGTGGGATGAATCTCTGAAAAAATGAAGCCAACCCATGGAAACTCCGAACTTCTGTGATAGATGTAAGAGATGGCCACGTTTGTATCGCTTGAATTTTCATTGAGTCGACCTCCAATCCATCTCCTGGAATAACATATCCCAAGAACAATACTTTGTTAGTAAAAAAAATGCATTTAGATGCTGCAGCAAAGAAATGCTCTCTTTGGAGAACACTAAGAACATCGCGAACATGTTGGATGTGAGAATCTCGATCATGGCTGTAAATTAGAATATCATCAAAATAGACGACCAAATATCGTCCTATAAAGGGTTGGAGGAGTTGGTTCATTGCCCTCATGAATGTGCTAGGGGCGTTGGATAACCCAAAAGGCATTACAAGCCACTCGTATAATCCTTCTCATGTCTTGAAAGCAGTTTTCCACTCATCACCCGGACGAATACGAATCTGATTATATCCACTTTTCAAATCAAGCTTGCTAAAGACAGTAGCTCCATGAATTTGGTCCAATAAATCGTCTAATCGAGGAATCGGAAATCTATATTTCACCCTAATCATGTTGATCGCCCGATAATCAACACACATCCTCCATGTGCCTTCATTCTTAGGTACTAGAATCGCCGGTACAACACATGGACTCAAGCTTTCTCGGATATGTCTTTTGGTTAAGAGGTTCTCAATTTTTTTTCTCATCTCGTCGTGCTCACAAGGACCCATCCGATGATGAGCTTTGTTCGGTAATGAAGATCCGGGACTCATATCGATTTGATGTTGAATATCTCTTAGAGGGGGCAAGGTATCAGGTAGCTCATCGGGGAAAACATCTGGGAAGTCTTTTAGTAACTCCTTTACATCTTCCGATAATACTCTAGGAAGAAGATTTAATTCCCTTTTCACAATTAAGAAAGCAGGTTGCTGTCCAATTTCTTCTATGAGTTGAGGGCAAGAAAACAAGTTAACACAAACTTTTGTGCCATTAATTGGAGGTCGAGTAGGGAGCAGGACGACTTTTGTCTCATTGAACACGAATGAATAAGTGTTTTCTCGACCCGAATGTATTGTTCGATGATCAAATTGCCACGGACGTCCCAACAATAAGTGACACGCATCCATTTTGATCACATCACACCAGATTTCATCTTTTTATACTTTGCGTATCGAGAACCCAATATGTGCTCGTTGAGTGACTGGGAACATTTCTTTCTTCTCTAGCCAACCCAACTGATAAGGATTAGATAAAGGTTCCATCTCAATGCCCAATTTTGAGACTGCCTCTTCGGAGATAAAATTGTCACAACTTCCCCCATCAATAACTAATTTGCATACCTTGCCTTTGATTGTACAACTCGATTGAAAAATATTATTACGTAACCATGCATCTTCATCTTCGATTGTTGGAGTCAAGTATACCCTTCGAGTCACTAGGGATAAACCGATATCTCCACTAACTAGCTCTTCATTTACTGGTTTCTCGAATAGATCTGAAAAATGAACATCCTCCTCTTCGGACTCTTCGGCACAATCAGCAAACATGGTTCTTTTACCGTTTTTTTGCAATCGGCTTGTTTATGTCCATATTCTCCAAATATGTAACATTTCACATTAGCTACTGGTTTGCGAAGGACATTTTCAGCGGTGGATATTGATGCTGAAGGGGTAGGTGCTTCCTTTCTCTAGTCAACAGTTCCCATCGCTGGGCTTGAGTAGTGAGAATTTCCTCTCTTTGATTGTTTCTCGATGACTAGTGTTCTCTGATAATCTTCTGCAACTGATATAGGATCACACATATTCAAAATATCTTGTATCGACGGACAAAAACTCGCTATATATCTGCCTAACAACTGAGCTTATGTTTCCTGAAGCTCAACTCGGGCTACCAATTGATAGAAATCCTTTGTATGTTCTTCGACATATTTAATACCTTGTTTCAGATTCTGTAGCTGTTGAAATAAGACCCTTTGGTAATTATATGGTAAAAATGCAGCTCTCATATGTTTTTTTAGTTTGTCCCAAGACTGAAGTTTCGATTGTCCCATTCTTGTTCGAGTAGTTTTTGCCTGCTGCCACCATGCTGATGCACGCCCTCGAAATCTAGTTGCAACCAGAGCTACTTTTCTATCCTCCGGGACATTCTTAAACTCCAAAGCCTCTTCCACAGTTGCTAGCCAATCAAGAAATTCCTCGGCTTGTAGGCCGCCATGAAATTATGGGATATCAATTCTAAGTCTGACTCCCATCGCCTATCTCCTTCGTTGGATGAGAAACATGACCTACTCTCTCTTTTTCTTCCCACTTCAATTGACCCAAAATTTGCAGGATCTTGAGACCCTTGATCACTTCTATGTCGAGCCCATGGTTGATTTGGTGATTGTCGCCCCTGCTGATTTAATAATCGTTCCATTCCGATCATAAGTTGTTCTATACTTTCTTCAAGAGCATCAAAGTGTTGTTCCCATGTATTCTCACGGCCCATCGGATTACCATAGCATCTTCCACCTCGACCTGCCATGAAACTCCTTATCCCTCCCGGCCCTTCTTCTAGCGCCAAATGGTGCAAATTCTTTTGGAAAATACTGCCACTAAAAAGCAACGTAAACCACAACAAAATTATCAAGTTCACACAATAGTCTCTAACTAACAAAGTATGAAACGTAAGATACGAAAAGAAGAAGTAAACTAGATCTTCTAGTTCTACTTCCAAAACAAACACCGATGGAACTTCCACCACAAGTCCTCAAGACTTCAATTGCGTTCCCAAAATCAGCCAAAAAAAGAACCCCCATTGCATCCGCACAAGTCATTAAAATACTAGGGTTAATGACTTGGGCCACTCTACAAATGTGGGCTAACCCAGCCCACATCAGTTCCGTTCGAAAACCGAACAAAAAAAGGCTTAGCTTTCGTGAGAATTAAGCATCGTCTTGTTCCCCGGAAACTACCGTGCCCAGATAACTGCGGGGTCAACATCAATTGGCACGTTGATTCCAACTACAAAACAGGATGGTCAGTGAGAATTACACTGTTCAATTGGGAAGGATGCTTTCCCTAACTGGTTTTCTTCTGTTCAAATGAAGAAAGCGTATCCTGGTTTCGAGAAAGCTTATTCATTCAATTCAACCAAGTTTCGAGGTACGAACAGAACAATCTTTAGGTTGAAATATTGTCCCTCCAAAAATAGAAAATTTTTGGTTTACAACGTAGTGATATCACAAGAAATTGGTTTCATCCAAGTCTTTTCAATGTAATTTACTTTTTTTTGTTACACCGACACTCTTTCGATCAATTGAATATTGAATTTCTATATGATATCAAAGTTGCAGGGTGGGTTTCGGGCTAGTTTAATAAAAGGTGATGGATTTTGGATGAGATCATCTGGGTCACTTTCTCCATGGTCTTAGTGGCCTCTCTCTGCTCAACTTGAACTTTTGAACATGATCACGTGACTGAAGAAAATTATATTAAGTGTAAAGAAACATTATGGGATGTCTGCATGTGACTACTTGAAAATTTGTGTAAATTTGATGCTGGGCTGAAGACTTCAACCCAAAAGTTGCAAACTTATGCTTTGAAGTTCATGGCTATGGTGAACTTGAGCAAAACAACTACAGAGATTCCAAGATGAAGAAAAGTTTTTACAGTAGTTGTTGGTTTGTATGCAATTCTCTTCAATGAAAGTTGAGATACTTCACAAAAAAGGTTTGTGAATTACGACAGGGAATAACAAACCGTTATGCTCAACTTACTTGTGTGTTCAAGGAAGGGTTCGTGAGACGAAGTTGGTGAAGTGAGAGTGCTAGTCAAGACAATCAAACCCTCAATCCTTTTTCCTTCACACTAACAATAGGAAGAAGGCAAACTCATGCAGCCCAAACTGGCTCAGTCAAACAGGGATTCCGCAAAGAGCAATCACATTGAAACTGATTGAGTTCGGATTCTTAGCAATCATTGTCTGAATCACTTTAGTAGCATCCTAAGGCACAACACATCATGAATGAAGCAAATTGATTCATATGAAACTCTGAAAATTACAAGTCTGCACGCTAGACTAAATTTTGAAACAAACAAAACTATATGACAAGAGGTACAGAAACCTCCACCTGCATTATAGTTGTAGATGAAGATGGACCGTGTAAAATTGGCCCAGCTCTCCTCCCATCAAGCTCATAAAGTTCCCCTGTAAAGAGTCAGGAACATGTGTGTGTTGTAGTTAAAGCAGACTAAGGGCAACTCTAAGCAGGGATAAACTGTAACACTGTGAATTATGTGAAGGTTATAATCCATGATATAAAGATATACCATTTACACAAGTGAAGCAAACGAAATGGGCGTCAACATTGTCTGATGCCTGCTAAATATGAGAGAAATTAATGAGTTGTTTTTTAATCAATCTTAACAAATAAATAACAAGTAACGGGCCAAGTTTTGAAATGTACATGAATCTGAAGCACATTAAGCACAAAAATTGATCAGAAGAGACGACAACATATAAAACAAGAAACTATTTGTGAATTCATAATCCGAACCAATGGCCATAAAAATTACCATAATAGAAGTGGGCAGGGTCTTTGTATAAGATTTTACTTTAAAATTTTCTCATATTGCTTCAAAAGTAGAAAATAATGCAGGCAATATGAAAAACATAAAAAAGAGAACTAGCTCAGAGAACATATTATAATTCAAGTCAACCATCTGACCTCTGTATCTCCAGCAGTAGCTGCAACTGAATGAGCATCTTCTAGTTCACCATCATTTTCAAGATATTTACCACGCTGTGGAAGAGTGTAAAATTTAATAAAAATGTTACAAACAGAGAAGATGATCAATTAAAAAAATGAAAAAATACCTCCAAATGATCCATATTTGCAGTAGCTTTGAAGAATTTGTCCAGGTAAGACCCCTCATCTGTAAAATAGCAAGAAAAAACAGATACATAAATAAGAATCTAGAGTGATATACCATGCAGTAGAAGAATGTGCTTAAAATAATTATTTTTCCCTAAGAAAAGAAAACAATAATCTAAATTGGTTGTCAAAGAACTGAAAGTACAGTTTATGCTTTAATAATACGGAAACTAAATGTATTGTTCAGAAATGCATATTACATATCTCAGGTGAAAGTAAGCTGAAAAGTTCCAAAAGAATATCCCCTAGTATGGCATTCCACTAAAGATGATCCACCATTCACTTGAATATCTACAAACTAGTAGTCGGGAGCACAACCAAGATGTACAAGATGGACTAAGAAAAAATAGCTTTTCATCCCACTTAATCCAATGATATGCATTACAGCATTACCAAGTTTTATCTTAGAAGTGATATTTCCAACAGCATGAAGAAGCCCAATTGTTCCACAGGCATTTCCAACCGTTTGTTTCATAAAGTAAACTCCACTTTTGTGCTCCTGTATGCATGATCCATCAAATTCCAGTAATTGATTTCGAATTGAATATTCATGTCAAAAGATCAAGAAGAAAGCCACATGAAAATGAGTCTCAATAGCACTGTTCAGGAATAACAAAACTTTCACCACAAATGAAAAATGACATAATACGCATTTTTTCACAGTAGGATAAGCAGGCAATATCTCAAAGAGTATCAGAGAAATTATAACAATCAATATGACCAGGAATAATGGAGACAACTCATAACTACACCTATAAATTAATATTTTATGCATAAGACATCAGTATGAGAGCATAAAGAAAAATATATTCTAAATTCATTATGTGCCACACTCATAAGATTGCAAGAATTTCCATCAGGGATAGGTGTGCAGTCCATATGCATACGTATAACTCAAAAAGAACTATATCCACAAATACAAGCATGAAAATGAGAACAATAATATTTCAAAAAATAATTATATACTCAAATATAAACAAATTCCCTAGCAAAGTGTTACATAAGCTCAAAAAATAATGCTTAATAACTTTATGCTAAGCATACCTCAATGCCAATGTCTCGTTGAAGCCTTTTCTTTTCAGTCTGTAAAATAGGTAAACAAATTTAATGGAAAATTTTATCCAAACATGACAGGTAAATTTGGTCAGTAAATGGTTGTCATTCTGTACTCCACCAAATCTCTCTCATTCATAATTTAGTTCAATCAATTGCTAATCCATTTACTTAGCACCACACATCAATTACCTCATCGGTTATAGGATAGAGAAACAAAACGGCGAGAACTGGTTGTGGAACCATTGCCAATAAATCCTCATCAAATCCATAAACATCAACGCACTCCGCATCTTCTAAGTCGAGTTGTCTGAGAAACTGTTCATCGAAGTCACAACATATTTAACAAGAAAATAAGTGCGAAAATAAACGAACGCAAGAAAATCCTCGAGAAATCGCATTCTAGTTTCAAACGAGCGCTCATATAAGTGAATTAATCGATAGTAGGCTTTAATCACAAAAAGATGTAAAATAAACCATCAGATAAGAAAACGCAAGAATCTAAAAAACTGTCACGAACACAACTTGCAATCTACTGATCAATGCTTATTCTGCAGGCATCTCCCGTAATTGGCTAGAAGTGATGAAGATCAATGCAGAAGGAGGTGCACAAGAAGAATTAGGAAGCGGCAATGTTGGATCAACGAGCTCTGCGTAACCGTGACCCAGGAAGCATTTGTATTGTATTAGAGCTAAAGGCCCAATTGCCACTTAATCCAATTCCTTTTGCTAACGGTCATATAGTCGTTATTAGATGTAGTATTTAAGTAATGTGTTTGTGTTGCAAAGACATCTTGATAAAAAATCAAATTCTATCAGTTCTCCCTTAATTCTTCTGAATCTCTCTCAATTTCTATATGTATTCCCTCTCCAAATTTCTAAGTTCTTGACAAGTGGTATCAAAGCCGTCATCCTCGGATTTCAAACTGGGTCCTAAAAAGAAAAGTAAGGTTAAGTTAAATCTTGGCCATTTTTCAAATCAGTTGGAAGATTCAGATTCCTTAGAGGCCTTTATGCTGGATCAAAATCCTCAACATGACTTCCAGACTCAACTGGACCAGATGCATTTGGATATCCAAACCTCGGTTCAAGCTCTGGAACAAAGAATAGATCGAAGCATAAAGAGAACAAAGAATCTGTACAAACCCAACTTATGGAGTTTTGTCAACAGATGCGTACATTTATGGAAGAGAAATCAATATTAGGACAAGGAGGAAGTACATCGTCCCCCCTTAAACATCCTCAAGAAAGAACTGAAAACTGAGTAAATGTGACAGAAATCAGAAATCAACCTACTTCAGAGATATACAGGGGCCCTAAAATTGACTTACCCACCTTCGATGGAAGTGATCCCAGGAGTTGGTTAAGAAGAATCGTGCAGTATTTCTCAGTAATGAAGAATATCCCTAAGAAGGAGTGGCTCAATTACGCAACTATTACCTTCATGGGAAAAGTAGACAAATGGGTACAAGGATATCGAGCTTTGTCCCCATCATCGGATTGGGATCTATTTGTGCGAGCCTTGTTAAAACGTTTTGATTCTTCACATTCAAGACGTGTATTAGCAGATTTTATGCACTTGAAACAAGAAGGTGCTTTATCAGAATACTTGGATAAATATGATGAATTACGAAGCCATGTAGCGGAATTGCACCCGAATTTCACAATCGAGTGTAGGGTTGCGGCTGCGAAATAGATCGTGAACGTAACCAAGAGCCTAGTAGTTACTCCCCAATTTTTTACAGTCTGGGCCATCAACGGTGAAGAATAGGAATGGGCTGAAGCACCGGCCCATATCCAGTGAAAACAGAAGTGCAAAAACGGGAAAATAAGAATGAAACGCAAACACACGTTTTAAGTGGTGAGCAATTGAAGACAAGGAACGGTTACGCATCACCAGCAGGAAATAAAAAGCAGGCTGAGGCACTGGAACGAGAACACACAAAACGAAAAAGGAAAACTAACAGAGATACAAGCTGATCATCTCTGGAAGACGAGGGAGAAGGTAGCCCAAGAAGACTGCTCTGGACACCCTGAAACCCGAAGCCTGTTGTGCTGAATTTATGATAGCTAGACTGTATTTTTTAGCTTCAAAATTGTATCTGTAANGAGTCAGAACTATTGTGTGACAATCAAAGTGCGATCGAACTAAGTAAAAACTCCACTTTTCACAGCAGAACGAAGCATATAGACCTAAGAGCTCACTGGATCAGAGAAGCCCTAAGTCTAAAGGAGTTTAACCTAGATAAAGTTCATACTACGTTAAACCTAGCTGACATGTTAACAAAAGCGATACCTGGAAACAAGCTGCTCTTCTGTGCAGAGGAGGCTGGCCTGCTCCAAGCAGGCGAAGAAACTGCATAAAATGGCTCCACCGTCGTCGGCACCCAGACTGAGGGGAAGATTGTAGGGTTGCGGCTGCGAAATAGATCGTGAACGTAACCAAGAGCCCAGTAGTTACTCCCCAATTTTTTACAGTCTGGGCCATCAAAGGTGAAGAATAAGAATGGGCTGAAGCACCGACCCATATCCAGTGAAAACAGAAGTGCAAAAACGGGAAAATAAGAATGAAACGCAAACACACGTTTTAAGTGGTGAGCAGTTGAAGACATGGAACGGTTACACATCACCAGCAGGAAATAAAAAGCAGGCTGAGGCACTGGAACGAGAACACACAAAACGAAAAAGGAAAACTAACAGAGATACAAGCTGATCATCTCTGGAAGACGAGGGAGAAGGTAGCCCAAGAAGACTGCTCTGGACACCCTGAAACCCGAAGCCTGTTGTGCTGAATTTATGATAGCTAGACTGTATTTTTTAGCTTCAAAATTGTATCTGTAAATCAAGAACACGGTTAGTGAATTGGATCGTATAACGATCCCGAGGTTTTTCTTCGGGTTTACTCCGGTTTCCTCGTAAAATTATCCGTGTTCATATTGCTAAGAAAAACAAATCGAGAAAGTAAGGTGAAGCACTTATCTGTGGGATTCTATTCTGAAAAATCAAGAATCAGAGATTCTTTGAGTGAGAGTTCTTCTCCAACATCGAGAACTTCATGACTATACTAATACGAGGGCTTAAGGAAGAGTTAAGGGTCGCAGCCACATTTGCCGATCTAGAGTCGAAAGAGGACATTATAGAGTTCATAAAAGGAAAGGATGAAGAGTATTCAGCCCTGCTTCGAACTATCCCACGTCCTAACAGTAACAAGAAGCAATCAGACACCTCTCCCCATGACTCTTATAAATCATCACGACCAAGATTTCCTAGACATCATATCTCTGATGAAGTTGCAAGGGAACAATTTGAAAAGAAATTGTGTATAAAGTGCCGAGCGCCATACTCGAAGGAACATCGATGTTCTTCCAAACAACTCTACTTATTATCAGCAGATGAAGAAGAAGAATGCATCCATACTGAATTTACCATTCAGCAGCCAGATAATATTATACCATTGGAGTCATCTGTATCTCCACCTCATTTATCGATCAATGCTATGCAAGGAGAATCAACAGAAAATCACTTTAGACTGATTGGCCGACATAGATCAAATAATATTCATATTCTTATAGATAATGGCAGTACGACAAGTTTTTTGGATGAAAATTTCGTGGCTTCATTACATCTTATCACCGAAACAACATCTCCACTTACAGTAGCAACCGTGAGTGGTCATCGTACCATAAGTCACCAGGTCTGTAAAAACTTTTGTTGGTCCATGAACTTAAAAGAGTTTTGTTTTGAATTCAGGTTATTCAACTTAAATGGTGCATATGATATGATCCTTGGAGGAAATTGGCTACGAAAACACGATCCAGTGGCTCAAAACTACAAATCTATGACTTATACTATCCATGATGATGGAATTCCTATTAACATACCATGTATTGGTCCTACAGCAGAAATATCTCTCATCAGTGCTCATCAAATAAACAAATCTCTACGTGCTTCAGACACTTGTTGGCTAGCCCAACTATTTCACCTGGAAGGGGTCCTTACATCTCCTCAATATTCTGTTCCAGAGATGTAGTACATATTGAATCAATATAGGGAAGAATTTAAAGAACCAGACTCTCTGCCTCCAAAAAGAGATATTGAGCAAGACATTACTTTGATCAATGAAGCTAAACCGAAGAAATTTCCCCCTTACCGTATACCTCATCACCTCAAAGGGGAGCTCGAATCTATTATCAAGGAATTATTGAATTCAGGACTGATTCGTCCTAGTAAAAGCCATTTCTCATCACCAGTACTCCTTATTTCCAAAAAAGACGGTGGTTGACGCATGTGTGTAGATTTCAGGTACCTCAATGATCTCACGGTAAAGCATAAATTTCCTATTCCCCTTATTGACAATTTACTTGATGAATTACATGATACAAAATATTTTTCTAAATTAGATTTGAGATCAGGTTTTTTCCAAGTACGTATGAAGCATGAAGATATTTATAAGACTAGTTTCTCCACACATTTAGGACATTATGAGTTTCTAGTTATACCTTTCAGATTAACTAATGCTCCTTCTACTTTCCAAGCCTTAATGAATTCAGTTTTTGAGCATGTCATTAGTAAGTTTGTTTTAGTTTTTTTTTATGACATTTTAATCTATAATAAAACTTGGCATGAGCATTTGTCACATATCACACAAACATTAGAGATTATGAAATCTAATACGCTATTCGCCAAGCTCTCTAAATGTTCTTTCGGACAAACATCTATTGGCTATCTCAGACATATTATATCAGGCCAAGGAGTATCCACTGATCCTGAAAAAATCAAGGATATTATAGAATGGACTGTCCCAAATAATTTGAAGGAATTAAGAGGTTTCCTAGGCCTCTCAAGCTACTATCGCCGATTTATCAAATGATATGGAATTATAAGCGAGCCATTAACTCAATTATTAAAAAGGAATAATTTTTTCTGGAATGACTCTGCACTTGCTGCATTCGAGGAACTCAAAAAGATTATGTCATGTGTACCAGTTCTAGCTCTTCCAGATTTTCAGAAACCATTTGTTGTAGAGACCGATGCTTGTGAGACTGGCATTGGAGCTATATTATCACAAGAGGGACATCCTTTATCTTATTTCTCCATAAGCTTAGGACCAAGGTTTATGGGACTGTCAGTATACGAGAAGGAATTAATAGCCGTAGTCCAAGCTGTCCTCAAGTGGAAACACTATCTGATGGGGTGCTCATTTATCATAAAAACCGACCATTACAGTCTGAAATATCTTAAGGAGCAGAAGTTAGGATCATTATTTCAGGAAAAATGGATGGCAAAACTCATAGGATTTCATTTTGATATTCAGTTTAAACAAGGTGCTGAGAATCTCGGCTGATGCTCTATCCAGTAAGGAGAGTATACTAGCCATTACAACAATCAGACCCGCCTGGATGATCGAAGTGCAAGATAGTTATTCTCAAGATATTAATCTTCAACAAATTACCAAGGTAAATTATTAAATGAATCTGATTATCCGAATTTCTCTTTAGTTGATGGAATATTAAGGAAAAAGAATTGCATATGCATCGATCAAAACTCTAATCTAAAGGAATAAATATTCAAGGCTCTTCACTCATCCCCTGTTGGAGGACATTCAGGGGTAACTACAACATATCAAAGAATCAAATCATTATTTTATTGGAGGAATATGAAGAAGGATATTGAATCTTTGATCAAAGAATGTATATTATGTCATCGAATCCATTATGATCGATCTGCCAGCCCCGGATTGCTTCAGCCCTTGTCTATTCCTAATCGACAATGGAAGAGCATAAGCATGGACTTCATAGATGGCCTTCCTTTATCTGCAGGGAAAAACACTATATTAGTAGTAGTTGACAGATTTTCGAAATATGCACATTTCAGTACCTTAACTCACCCTTATTCGGCTAATACAGTGGCTTCAGTCTTCCTAACGGATATCTACAAACTCCACGGATTACCAACTGATATTGTATCGGATCGAGATAGTATATTCACTAGTAAATTCTGGGAAGAATTATGCAACTTAATCTTTCAACATCCAATCACCCTCAATCGGATGGACAAACGGAAAGGGTGAATCAATGTTTAGAAACGTATCTACGAGGAGAATGTCATGACCATCCTAATCAGTGGGCCAAGTGGTTGCCTTTAGCCGAATTTTGGTATAATACATCATACCATAGTAGTTTAAAAACAACCCCTTTCGAAGCATTATATGGCTATAAACCGTCGTTCTTCCCAGGAGATATTCTAGTGATCTCAGAAAATATCGAAGCAGACAAGTTCTGGAAGGAAAGGCAGATACTTCTAGTCACTCTTAGGGAGAATTTGTTAACAGCAAGAAATCGTATGAAGCATTTCGCAGATAAGAAGCGTTCTGAGAGGAGTTTCAATGAAGGAGATCTGGTATACTTACGTTTACAACCTTATCGCCAATCCTCAATTGCTATACGCCGCAATCTGAAATTGGCTACCATATATTATGGACCTTATTCCATCATTGCTAAAATAGGTTTAGTAGCTTATAAGTTAGCTCTTCCTCCAGATTCCAAAATTCACCCGATCTTTCATGTATCCATGCTTAAAGCTCACTTGGGGAGGAAACATATACCATTACCCCTTCTTCCCAACCTCTCAGAATCGGGAGATATACCAGCAAAATCTTACAAAATATTGGGAAGACGAATAGTGTCTCATAATCACAAGCCTTCCACGCAATTATTGATCCAGTGGGAAGGTTCTGCTCCGGAACAAGCAACTTGGGAAGATCTTACTTGGTTGCGTACTCAATTCAAAGATTTCGATCCTTGTGGACAAGGATTGTCTTCAGGAGGAGGTAATGTCACGAACACATCTTGCAATCTACTGATCAATTCTTATTCTGCAAGCATCTCCCGTAATTGGCTAGAAGTGATGAAGATCAATGCAGAAGGAGGTGCACAAGAAGAATTAGGAAGCGGCAATGTTGGATCAACGAGCTATGCGTAACCGTGACCCAGGAAGCATTTTGATTGTATTAGAGCTAAAGGCCCAATTGCCACTTAATCCAATTCATTTTGCTAACGGTCATATAGTCGTTATTAGATGTAGTATTTAAGTAATGTGTTCGTGTTGCAAAGACATCTTGATAAAAGTTTAAATTCTATCAGTTCTCCCTTAATTCTTCTGAATCTCTCTCAATTTCTATCTGTATTCCCTCTCCAAATTTCTAAGTTCTTGACAAAAACCTGGTTCATAATATCAGGATTTGCTTCAAGAGGAAGCCATCTCTTTCCAGAGGGACTCTCAACCATTTCAATATTTACGAGACGATTCCCCCGTGTAACTAACTGTGTATTCTTATCGTACCCTCCGTCTTCATATGAGATTCTGAAGTTACTTAGGTCAACCACAACGTTGGCCGCCCACTCTGACTGGGTGGCGAACATGGCAAATTTTCTTCCGTCCAGATGAGAGTGTCCCGGACACTCTCTTCCCTCACTTTTTTTTAAAAAAAAAATTTTAAAATTTTTAGAAATTATTTTTAAAATAATTATAAGATATAAATATTTATAATATATTAGTATAATAATTTTATCGATAATATTATGATTCTAAAATATTTGATGTGTAAAAAATAATATTAAAAAATTATAACTTTCCGGACATGATTGTAAGAATAAGAGAAAAATTATTTATAAAATTAAAAAATTATGATATGTACTGAGAGAAAGATGATGTTGATGAGAGAATGAAGTTTTCGGACGGACAAGGTTGTAGAAGACCTTATACGTACTACGGAGTTGGGACCTACCACGGGACTGCCAAATGCGGACCGTTAGAAAGTAGGAAAATGGTATTAATAAATAGTTCGTCCTCAAACATTTTAATTTTTTATCATTACAAAATTATTTTTAATATCGCAAATTTAAAAAATCAAATTTAAGAAGATTAAATATAGCATTATAAAATATAAATCTCAAATAATTAAAACTATAAAAGTTATAGAAAAATATGTTATTTTAAATATTTTATCCAGAATTCCATTTCAAATCAAATTGATATATGTTGGTACCAATTTTTAAAAAATAAAAAATAGTTATTTTTTATTTTTCAAATACCACGTTACTGGTCAAAATATACCATATATATCAACGGGGTATCCACTCGTATAAAAATATGATTTTTTTTTCAATTTCACAAAAAGACGGAAAAGCCCCTGAATTTCGATTTTTAAAGAAAAATGAAAAATTGTCCACCTCGCTATGAAATGAGACGCAAGTGACCGGCCACATAGTTCATCTGATGCCAATGGATCTCTTCAGTTGTATCCTCTCTTCAGTTGCCATCGCAGAGGATGGCGGGTCTGCCTCTGCAATTCCCACAAAAATGGGGATACACGCGGCCTCGACCTCGACCTCCATCCATTGGGTGGTCGAAAGTAAAGGCTGAATCCAGAAACGAAGACGTCGTTATTGTCGGGGCTGGAATCGCCGGTCTCGCCGTGGCGGTGGCGCTTCGTAGGTTAGATCAGAAATCCATACACACAGAGCACCGTGCGCATCTTGTTTTTGACTTGGAGAAGTAATTTGTGTTCTCGTTCATTCCTTGTAGAGCAGGCATAGCGTCCGTGGTGTTGGAGCAGGCGCCATCACTCAGAATTGGGGGAACTTCTGTGACATTCTTCAAGAATGGGTGGAAAGCTCTTGATGCTCTTGGCGTTGCTAATGAACTTCGAAGCCAGTTTCTTGAACTTCAAGGGTATGCCATGCCCATTAAACTCTGCTTCCTTCTATACAAACAGAGCTTTCTTTTTCATGCAGAATTGTTGTGAAGACAGAAGATGGAAGGGAGCTGCGGTCCTTCAGAATAAAGGATGAAGATGAAAGGTGAGTGACTCCTTGGTTCTTCTCTGTACTCCCTCTAGTCTAAGCTGGAAAAATGGAGACAGCCAGGAAGTTCGTGCAGTGGAGAGACGTGTACTTTTGGAGAGTCTTGGAAGTAGGCTTCCAGCAGATGCGATATCATTTTCCTCAAAGTTGAAGAGTGTGAAAGCAGATGCAGATAATATGACCCTGCTTCAGCTTGAAGATGGTTCTCAAATATCTGCAAAGGTAACATGAATGTACTTATTCCATATATGAAGAAGAATCATCATCATCGTATTTGAACTTGAATCAGATTGTTATTGCTTGTGATGGTATAAGATCACCTGTAGCCAAATGGATGGGCTTCCATGAAGCTCGATATGTCGGGTATACTGCTTTTAGAGGCCTCGCATCGTGCCCTGATGGCCATTCATATGATCCAAATGTAGTATATATCTATGGAAGAGGTGTTCGTGCTGCATATGTTCCTGTTTCGGCTACTAAGGTTTACTGGTTCGTTTGCTACAATACCTTGAAGCTTGGTAAGTTTCTCAGCTTGTTTAATGCTGCAAATACTTGCTGATTTTCTTATCTGACCAGGTCCCAAGGTAACGGATCCAAGCATTCTAAGGCAACAATCAGAAAAGATTGTTGAAGGGTGGCCACAAGAGCTTCTAGATTTGATAAAATGCACACCTGATGATAGCATCATAAGAAGTCCATTAGTAGATCGGTGGTTGTGGCCAGGAATAAGTCCTTCAGTCTCAAGGGGAAAGGTGGTTCTTGTAGGTGATGCGTGGCATCCAATGACTCCAAACCTGGGGCAAGGTGCCTGTTGCGCGCTAGAGGATGCTGTTATCCTCTCAAACAAACTTAGTGAGGCACTAAACAAAGGGAGCTTCACAGTGGAAGAGGCTTTGGCTTCGTATGGAAATGAGAGATGGCCCAGAATCTTCCCGATGACTGTTCGAGCAAACCTTTTGGGTGCCTTGCTGCAGATAGACAATTCAATTGTGTGTTCTTTTAGGAACAATATTCTGGTTCCTAAGATTGCCAGTCTAAGGGGAATGCTTGAGCATACGAACTTTGATTTCGACCTTGAGGATATGACATTGACATGAATGTATTTCTTCAACCAAAGGATTCGTACTTTACCTCTTCATACACCCCAAACAAACTATGAGCATACGGCAACAGCGGCATCGCCTCAAATCTCTCGTGGCTTTACGTACTCCACTTTCTTCATTGATAGTTCTATTGATCAATCGACGCCAATGCCAGGTAAAAACAGTTTCAGTAGCTCCAATGAGTTGAAGGAAGGCCCAATAGGAGATGAATTCAAGAAGAAATTGAACTATGGAAAGCACATTACATGATTACAGGTACATGAATCATAGCAGGAGTCGGTTCGCCGGTAAACCGACCATCATTTCGCCGGAGATAAAAGCGAAAAAATAAAATCGCAGACGAAACAGCAAATTAGGGTTTGGGTCGGCACATTGCAGAGCAGTCTGCGTCAATTAACGTAAAATGTCAGTGACACTTCTTTTTCACCTGTTTTGGATAAATATTTATATTTACTCATTTTATTAATAAATAATTATTCAAATAAAAATAAGAAACCTAGGATACATTATTGTGATAATTAAGTCCCTAAAAAAAACCTGAGCCTGAAATACAAATACATTAATATTGGAATGAAAGGCCTTTCACCCAGGCCGTAACCTTACCCATATCTTATCTCTGTTGCTCCTGTCTCTTGTTCCTTCAAGTCCCAGTCTCCGTATATTCTCTTATCTGTCCAATTTCCAGACAACGCCCAGCCCATTTGAATCAGATTCGACGCTCTTTCGATTGCTTTTCACATCGATGCTGATTTTACCTATCTATAATTCTATCACTTTCTTTCATTCCTTGCCCCAATGACGAGGAGGTGTTCGCATTGCAGTCACAACGGCCATAACTCTAGAACATGTCCAAATCGTGGGGTCAAGCTTTTTGGGGTTCGATTAACCGATGGGTTTATACGAAAGAGTGCGAGTATGGGTAATTTAACCCATTACGCCGGAGGCGGCGGAGGGAGCGCAGGAACTGGTGTTAATCAAAACGGGGTTGCTCATGATTCTCCTGGCGAAACTCCAGACCATCCATCTGCTGGATCCGGTGCTGCTGATGGTTATGCTTCTGAAGATTTTGTTGCTGGCTCTTCATCCAGCCGCGAGAGGAAAAAAGGTTGTTATTTCTTCTCCTTTCTCTTTTTTATGCTTTCAGATCTTGTCAATTTAGGGATTTTCTGTAATTATTGGACAAATTGAATCGTGAACATCACATGCTGAAATTAAGGATGTGTTCTTGTTGTGCCTTTTAAGGTTTCGATTTTTTTTCTGATTTATTCCTCAAATTGGATAAGAATCACATCATTCTTTTGCAATATTCTTAGTTTGTTTTCTTTACAAGCTTTACCTACAAAATATGTCATTTCATTATCACTTATTACAAATAATGTTTCTTCTGATCTAGTGATTATAGCTGTTCGTTGCAGAAAATTGGGAATTAGATTTTTCAGTGGATTATGTGTATTCCTTTGTGAGAAATAATCGAATATAAATCTGAATTGTAGGCTTGCATGTTAGTTTATGCCAAGCCCTTTGTGCCATTGTGTAAAATTTACCCCATGAAGAACAAACCTCGAAAATCTTGTCTGATTTTACCAGTTTTGATCCAACTTATTCTCATGGAATGCTGATAAAGAAGAAAAGAATGCTGAAGCCTTGTGGTCAGGTTGTTATATTTTGAAGGTTATCAAATGTATTCAAGCCTTTCTATTTTGAGTTGGTTCTCATCTTTGAGGACGAACTTTTCAGAAGCATTTTTCCCGATTTTGGATTATCTGATAACTCGTTTCGGTATTGAATTCTCGATGGTGTTAATTGTCTTTCATTACCAGAACTTTTATTCAGGTCTGCTTTTATCTTGTTTCACTATTCAGTTGCTTTTATCCTCTCTGCAGGTGTTCCATGGACAGAAGAGGAGCATCGAATGTTTCTTCTTGGCTTACAAAAGCTCGGAAAAGGCGATTGGCGTGGCATTGCTCGTAACTATGTAGTTTCTAGAACACCTACTCAAGTTGCAAGCCATGCTCAAAAGTATTTCATACGACAAAACAACGTATCTCGAAGAAAAAGACGATCAAGCCTCTTCGATATCGTCGTGAATGAGGTAACTAATCACAACTTTTACGATTCTTTCTAACTTTAGCTAATCCCATTTTTCTATTTACATACAGTCATCACTCGACACTCCGGTATCTATATCGAAAGACTTGTTCTCAGTAAACCCTCCTCAAGAAGAAACAGAAGCAAGTACCCCTCCCCCACCCGTGGCTATGGAAGAAGAATGTGAATCAATGGAGTCAGCAAACTCTAATGATGCCGAGACAACAATGCTCGAAACCTCACAATTCCCTATCCCAATTGTTTACCCCGCTTACGTTGCCCCGATATTCCCTTTAGCGATCCCATTTTGGCCAGGTTTCCATCCTACCGAACCTGAACCCGAGCCTACCAAAGAAGAAGCTCATGAGATACTAAAACCAACACCAATTCACTCTAAGAGCCCCATTAACTTAGACGAGCTCGTTGGCATATCGAAACTGAGTTTAGGTACTGACGATATTTCATCTACCCTTTCGTTAGAACTTCTAGATGGTTCTGGATCAACGAGGCCATCGGCTTTCCATGCGAATAATAATCCTAGTTCTGGGAGTTCTAGTCAAAACTCAATCCATGCTGCTGTTCAGAAACAATGTTGCTAGAGTAAAGATAACAGCTGCTGTGATTTTAGCTGTAAGATTATTGAAGTAAAGTTTCTAGTGTTTTATGTGTTTTAAGATTATCTGTCTTCTGTGTATATGCCTTGGCTTGTAAGAACATGATCTCCTTAATCTATTATATTACATCATTTCGGCAAGGTTTTGTAGTAACCAAACTTTGGTATGAATCAGAATCTGAAATTTCAAAACCAAATCGAAATTTAGGGGTCTAGAGATTTGGGTTTTTTGGACCTAATAATGTAACTAAAAAACCTAATTAATTTTAGGGTGGGTTGCATAATGCATTCCATGTATTGTTGAAGTAGTCATACATATTGTTCCTAGAATGAGGTACTATTCTCAAATATCGTTCGTTTTTTGAATCAAAATTTTTATGGGTTAACGAATCATTGTAAAACGGTTGTCGAATGGCTATTACAATTTTATTTTTTAAAAAGTATTGTTATTATTAAAATATAATATTTTTTTCTTTTTTATTTTATAAAAATTATAATTAAATAAAATTTAGAATATTTTCTTAAAAAAAATTAATCGACACATCTGCTCATCTCTCCAATGATGGGTTTATGGGCCGACTATGTGACGTCCTTGAATCAGATTGTTTAAAAGATTATGAAAAATATGAGTTCGGAATAATATGGGCTCTGTCGATGGTGGTCTTGAGTGGGAGGTGCTTATCGTGGCTTGAGGAGGTGCCGACCGTAAGCTTGAGGAAGTGACGATCGCAGTCTGCTGATCGTAAATATAAACAATCGGTTAGACATATTTTTCCGTACTATTAGGTTAAATGGATTATATATACGCGATGTAAGGCCTCTGGCCGTTTTGGACAAGAAATCAGATTTCTCCCCATTCTTCTTCTCTTTGACATGGTATCGGAGCAGATATTTCTATAAGTGGATCATTTTCGCTGCCGGAAGGGGATTTTCCCCCCTTGATATCCGGGAACTCAACCCCGAGTAGAACGAGGGTGTCTCGGGTTTACAGTCTGCACCAATGACTTCGGGTGAATTAGCCTCTGTGAGCGTACCGGCAAACACAGAAATCCTGAAATCCAATGTTCAGTTTGGACATTATGTTGGGCATCCCCCATTGGGGGGAACTAATACTACCGGATTTGTACCGGTAGTTCCTCAGAACACATTTGGGGTAGGAATAACCCATGTTCCTTTTGACATTAATGGAAATTCGTATAGAGATGCGTTGGCATGGACATTGGCTTCATCAGACCACTATGGCCTGGTTATTCACGCGGTTATATTAAAAGGAGAAAACTATGGAGATTGGACGCATGCTATGAAAATGGCATTGCAGACTAAAAGAAAGCTTGGATTTGTCGATGGAACTCTAAGTGAACCACATCATGGGATTGGATTGAACAAAGATTTGATAACCATTAATTCTCTCATTGTTCAATAGATTTTGAATACAATAGATCCTCATATTAGATCTACTATCTATTTTATCTACTCGGCTAAGTTGCTCTGGGAGGAATTGCATCAGCGATATTCGATGGGCAATGACACTCGAATTCATGAATTAAAAGGAGAACTCGCCGCATGTCATCCACGTGGGGATGCAATGGTGGACTATTTTGGACGGTTGCGTAAACTTTGGTGTGAACTGTCTACCTATGAGGATAATTTTGTTTGTTGTTGCAAACAAACATCATGTAAGTCGTTGAAATATTTTCTACGACGTCAAGAAAACGAGAGAGTCCACCAATTTTTGTTGGGTTTAGATGATGGCATTTATAGCACTACTAGATCAAACATACTTAGTGATGCAATCCTTCCGTCGCTAAATCAAGTATATTCCAAGATCATCCTAGAAGAACGACACAAAATGGTTGTCAAAGGCAATGAAGAGAGACGTGAAACTGTTAGCTTTGCGGCACAAACTGATGGAGTGGAGAGACATGCCAAGGTCACATGTACTACATGTGAAATGTCTGGACATACAATTGAATCATGTTTTGCAGTTAACAGATATCATGACTAGTGAGGCGATCGACCAAGATTGCCAATCAAAAACAGTGCAGCCGTGTTGACTTATCTTGGTTCGAAGGGACCTGGAGCAGGTCGGGAGAAAATGAAAGGTAGGGGACACGGTCGATCTTCTCACGGTTGACAGTCGACCAGTGGTAGGAGTCCGACTGCAAAGGCCGCTGGTGCGCCGGTCCCTGGAGATCTGCTCAACTGGATTTTGGACGAACAATGGAGCTTCTTAAAGAACATTCTTTCCCGTGCACCATCTCACACTACTAAGGAACAGCCTCCTCGCCGACCGCACAAGTCGACCAATTGTCTGACCCGGTCGACCACACTACTCCATTGTCAACAGTTTCATCAAACCCTCTCCAGTACCGCCAACTCCCATGGGCAAAGGTCATCGTCGGAAATGTCGATCAATCCTCTTGAGAGATTATGTGTGCTCCATAGTGCAGGCATACGACATGAACTTCGTAACCTTCAACCGCCCTTCCCCAAACGGTCACTTTGGTTATGTCTATATCCCATACATGACTATACTGATAATAGTCGATTCTCTCCATCACACACTTTTTTTGTTAATGCTGTAACACATTCTAAGGAACCTCGTAGTTTTAATGAGGCTTTGCAGTTCAAAGAGTGGATCGACACTATGAGTGCATAGCTCATGGCACTAGAGTCAAATCAGACTTGGAGCTTTGAAGATTTGCCATACGGGAAACGCCCTTTAGGGATGAAGTGGGTCTATAAATTTAAGCGCAAAGCTGAATGATCTATAGAAAGATACAAGGCCCGACTTGTCGTTTTGGGAAATACTTAAATAGAGGGAATTGACTATGAGGACACCTTTGCACTAGTAGCTAAAGCGATCACAGTGAGAACTTTACTTAGTGTTGTTGTTGCTAAGAACTGGTGGATTCATCATATGGATCTGAACAATACCTTTCTACAAGGGGATCTGTCCGATAAGATCTACATGAAGATTTCTCAGGGATACAAAGGCTCATCTGAGGGCAAAGTGTGTCGCTTGAGAAAATCCCTTTACGGATTAAAACAAGCCCCTCGATGCTGGTTCGCCAAGCTGACTGCCGCACTCAAGCATCTTGGTTTTGTTAAATCGGTAGCTGATTATTCAATGTTCACGTATTGCACTGAGACATCTCAAGTACATGTATTGGTCTATGTCGATGATTTGGTCATTGTGGGCATCACTCAGACCATAGTCGAGGACATTAAGCGGAAACTCAGGAAAATGTTCCATATGAAAGATCTCAGAAAATTGAAATATTTTCTTGGGATTGAAGTGGCGAGAGGCCCTGAGGGCATGTATCTTTGCCAACGAAAGTACACTTTGGAAATCATCTCTGAAACTGGTCTATTGGGATGCAAACACGCCAAAGCTCCTATAGAGCAAAATCACAAGTTGCTCGCGTCCAAAGGAGACTTCTTGACTGACCCAGCACCATATGGTAGACTGGTTGGGAAATTGATATACTTACTATTTACTCGCCCTGAACTTTGTTACTTTGTGCATGTGCTTTCCCAATTCATGCAACACTGGGAGGCGGTGCTAAGAGTGGTCCGTTATTTGAAAGGAAGTCCTGGACGAGGGTTGCTTTTAAGATCTGATTGCGACATGAAAGTATACGGTTTTTGTGACTCTGACTGGGCAATACGAGAAAATCTTTGATTGGCTATCTAGTGTTCAAGGGATCGTCGCCCGTGGCTTGGAAGACGAAGAAGCAAAACACCTTGTCACTCTCGTCTACCAAAGTAGAGTACAGAGCCATGCGGGCTGTTTTCCAGGAATTTAAATGGTTGTGTAGCTTGCTAACGAACCTGAGAGTGAATCAAGACAATGCAATAACGTTGTTTTGTGATAACCAATCTACAATTCACATTGCTGCAAACCCCATACATCATGAAAGAACGAAACATATTGAGGTGGATTGTCATTTTGTTAGGAATCAAGTTCTTGATGGAGAAGTGACAATGCGCCACGTGAGAAGTGAAAACCAACTATAGGATATGATGACTAAAGCCTTGAGTGCCGATCAACTCCATTACCTATTAAACAAGTCAAGAATACAATATATGTATTTATCGACTTGAGGGAGGGTGTCAATCGTGGTCTTGAGTGGGAGGTGCCGATCGTGGCTTGAGGAGGTGACGATCACAGTCTGCCGATCGTAAATATAAACGATCGGTTAGACATCACTTTCCGTACTATTAGGTTAAATGGATTATATATACGATGATATTGCCTGGGGTTATTTATGTAATTATGATAACCCCGGGGCTCGTCTGACGTGGCTAAATGGTATTTTTGAATTTCTCTTGTATTTATTGAGTGATGTGATTTCGGAGATATTCTCGTAATTTGACCATGTTGGGCCCCTGTATGAGGATTCTAATGGTGTTTTGAGCGGTTTGGATGATTTCGATCGAAAATGATGTCAGGGGTATTTTCGTAATTTGGTACTCGGAGAGCTCGTTGGCGACCTAAGATGATATTTTTGGCTATCTCCTAAACATTTGGAGACAATGAACTGGTAAAGAATATTGCCGGGTATTTTCTCGACATTACGTGTTATTCATGTTCGATCGGGGTGCATTTTTGAAGTTCCGGACGCTATGAAACTGATTCCGGTTCCATTGTGTATTTTCTAAGTGAGTTGGACTAATTTGATTAGGACTGAGCTTTTGGACCCTAAGTTGACTTATTGAGCCGAGTTTTTCTATAAATACAAGACCCTAGGCCCCAGAAAAGTCGCGAGAACACATTTATAGGCTCGTAGTCGCGAGATTTTGTCATATGGACACCCGACTCGCGACTTTTCATCACTTGGCCCATGTAGTCGCGATATTGTGTCAAAATGTCGCGACTAGCATCCCCCAGTCGCGACTTTTTGCCAAAAAGTCGCGAGACCCCTTATTGAATCCCATGACTTGCGACATTATGCTCAAAAAATCGCGAGAACACACTTATAGGCTCGTAGTCGCGAGATTTCTTCATATGGACACCCGACTCGCGACTTTTCATGACTTGGCCCATGTAGTCGCGACATTGTGTCAAAATGTCGCCACTAGCATCCCCATCCGCGAGATTTTGTATGGATTCACGACATTGTGGCGAAAAGTCGCGAGTACCCTCGTTTCGGGCGCGACGGAGTGAATTCGATCGTTTTTCGTACCATTTTCATTCGGATTATCATTATCCATGGATCGTACTTGTAACCTATGCTTATTATAGTGGAAACCAAGGTAGAGCTATGCTCTCCCGAGGACGTAAGTTCACGCATTGTTGGTCCAATCTCGTATATTGCTCGTGTCCCACAATAATTAAATTTCGAATAATTAAAAAATTGACTAATCTAAGAATAAACGCTATAAAATATTTTTAGACGAGATCATACGCGATGTAAGGCCTCTGGCCGTTTTGGACAAGAAATCAGATTTCTCCCCATTCTTCTTCTCTTTGACCGGCTCAGACCATCCTTTGGATTGAACCCATTATGTGTTGGAACTTATTAAGTTATTGAGCTTTATTTGTTTAGGGTTTATGATATAAAAGTGTTGTATTTTTTGTTATGGACATCTATTGAATTTCACAATTTCTATATCCTTCTTACAAGGCTTCTCCGTCATTCACCTTCCTCCTTACGTCTTCATCTTCCCCTCATTTCTTCAATCTACTTCCCCCACCTTTCTAACATACTCATTCTATTCCTATGTGACGATCTAAGATCGTGACAGATCGCTGAACGTGGCTGATTGTACTTGGTTTTAAACACTTGAATGATGTGGTGTTCAACAAAGATGATATGAACCATTTTTGGATTATGTATCGAGAGGCAATAGACCCAAACCATAATTTTTTTTACTTGCATCATTAGGAGGATATAAAGATTGGGTTGGCCTACTAATAATGTAACTACTAAACTTGTTAGATAAGTTGTATTGATCTCATCTAATGTCTCCATAAATCATGTCTTTTGATGAAAAAACATGACTTAACTCTCTCCTTTCTATGGCAACAAACATGAATGAAATTTAGAGCCCATGTGGAAACATTTAATGTTTTATTGGAATGTGTGCTCAAATTTATTGATCCACAAACATAAATATGATAATGGGCGGCACGCAAATTTAATCTCTATAGTTTCTTAATTTTGTCAAATTTACTTTCTAAAGTTTTAAAATTGTTTCAATTATAATCCTCATAGTTTTGAGTTGTCAAATCTCATCCTCATACTTTCTATGTTTTGGAAAAAAGGTTCTCAATGTTTAATGTGTTTGGTAAATTTGATTCTTAATGTTTTCAATTTTGACAATTAAAGTATATTAACTTTAATAAAGGTGCATTTGATCTTCATAATTTACTAATTTTTGGCAAATTTGATCTCAATAACAAAGTGGTAAATGTGTTAGTTTGAATACAAAATTGATATATGTTAGTTTGAGAAAATAAATTAAAAGTTGGGTTAGTTAGGGAATAACCCAACAATGTAGACGTCGACATGGAACACTACTTACCCCGAACCATTAATCAATTTTTTATTTGGATGCTTAGGCTAAAACTAATGGATTTGGAGTGTAAATGTAATTTATATCTATATTTTTAAATCGGTTTGATAGATCGATCAAGATAGCTTCGATTAAGGTAAACCAGTACAAACCGCTGCTCAAACTGTAATGAACCATAAATATTTTAAAATATTATTCTATTTGAACTAAATTGAAAAATCTCCCGTTCGTGTTCATGACCGAATTTTCCCTCTCTTCATACAAATGAAATTAAACCAGAAACTGTCATCCATTTGTCCCTCTAAGGACCAACAAAGAGGAATGTGTGTATACATCAAAAACCCGAGTCTCCGAACAACACAATCCATGTTCGAAAATAACGCAAATCATAAGAAATACCGACCATATTGTTTCGTGCTATCTCGGACGAAGAAACCGTGCCTGAAAGGCTGAACTACTGCTAATGCTTGCTATTCCAGAATTTGGATACAGAAGCTCAGCCTCTGGGTATATGTTAGATGGAACATCTACTAACAGATCATTTTCGAAGCTCTCCATTTTAAAATCCGATATTGTGCAAATATCATCATCATTCAGTAATGGGAATAAACCTTTTGAACANAAATTGATTCTAAATTTATATTGTCATTAATTCGAAAAAATAGGAACAACAAAATTTTAGAAATTTCATATCTATTTTTTGTTAAATCAAACAAATTATATTTCACCCTACTCAAAACCCATACTGGTATATCGAAATTTAAAACATCGTTTCAAACTGTAAAATAGGCATGTAGACAAAATAATGTATCGAGCCATTTCTTAAGTTATATGAGTTTACTCAAGTTTGAACTTAATTTTTTTGAATTTAATTGAGATATATTCGAGCTAGGATTCACTAGGATTGAATGTTTCTTTAATAGTTCAAGTATTGTGAGTCGGTTCACTAGAGAGAGCTAGTTTGAAACATTTGGGAAAATCGGTTCTCAAAGTTTTTACTTAGTCCACCAAATTAAATCGGACAAAATAGGTCCCCTTAATTTACACGCAATGGCAAAATTGGTCCTTCTAAACCCTAACGGACGTTAAAATCTTTACATTTAAATTGAATTGGGTTTTCATCGTTTATCCTTCGCCTCATCGCCATTGGCCGTGGTGTCGTATATTTTTTCATCGTAGAGAAGGTTCTGCTAACTATTACCCAACTCTCGAGTCAACTAAACAACCGCAGCAACACACAATTTCTGGTATCAGTTTTGCGACACCCCCTTCCATCTACCGTCGTGTGACGATCCTTCGTCGACCTTTTCGCCAAGATTTCCAAAGTTTGGGGACCAAATTTGCCAATGTTATCAAACTACGAGGACTAAAGATGCTATAAACAATGTTGAAAGATTGCACTTGCACAAATTACAAACTTCGGGGACCAAATTTGCCACACATATACAATATTTAGGACCAAATTTGCCGAATGTAGGAAAGTAAGAGGATTAATTTTGCCGCATAATGATAAGAGACCTAATTTGCCATAATTGCCAAAATATAAGGATCAAAATTGCCAAAACTGGAAATTACGATGACCAAATTTGAGTATCGCCCTATTATATTTTCTTTAAAAAACAATGGGTTTGCTTAGTACCCCGATTAAAAAAGCGGTGATGTGTGGTGAGATATTCAAATATATGTTTTAATACACACAAAACATAAGTTTAATTGCGATGTGATAATCGTTAAAAAATCACGATATCATCACAGCTGTTAAAACCAGCTGTGACCTCATTGTGATTTTGGAAAAGACTCATTTACCCTTACTTCTATTAATTATAATATAATTATATTTATTATTTTATATATATAAGGGTATATTAGTATTTTTACATAAATCACGATCATAATATCGCAATTTTACCAAACATACTTAAAATTCACGATCATCATATCTCACCACACTTCACCACACCGCAATTTTAAAAAGTTGAACCAAACAAACCCAATATAATTTCAACACCCCCTTTTTAGAGGTACCAACACTCGTCCGGTTCGTTTAGCAAACCAACTCGGTTCTGATTTGTTTTTGTTGTGGAAGACGATTAAAAACTGGAAATAAACGATGGCACGGCGATGTGTATTGGAAACCCCAGG
>RWGZ01001432.1:0-119134 GCA_009725065.1 Utricularia reniformis
ATAAAATAAATATTAATCTATATTAGCTTATACCATTTGATGGATTAATTTTATGATACGACATATATACTTATATACCATGGATCATCCATGTTGGTTTGTTTATATACCTAATTTGATGTAACAATAATACTTTCACAATTCTAGCGTGATTCACATTTGACATTTAATGATATACAAATATTTTTTAATTATGTATTAAGTGATTATATTATATGGATTAATGGTTTACTTGCTCAAAAAGTATACTATGTATTAAAATCTATATTAATGAATTTAAATTATTAGTTAAATGAATTGATTTTAAATACAAAAAGTAAATTAAAAATAACAAAAACCCCCAAAGTTGGAAATATTATTATCAATATTGGGGTCAAAAAATTGTAAAACCACTAATTAGCTACATAATAAAAAAATTACCCAATTTTTGAAATTGAGGGGAAGAAGACATAATTTTAATTTTATTTAGTAAGTCTTGATACTTTAATTCAATTATTAATACATATCAGATTATTTAATTAACAGTTAAAATTTGCTAGTTACTGATTTTAATACATAATAAACATTTTAGGTAATACATGTGTAATTAAAAAGCAATATAAAATAAAAATATATATTTTTAATCGAGTTACAGTTATATAAAACTTTCTAGTGAATGCCAAATATTAACAAGTTATAAAATAACGGTAAAGATGAAAAATGCTATTGTTTTTAAGCAATATTTTAAAATTGTATCGACCAAAATATAGAACAATCTCAGATGCATTGGTATAAATTATTAACCTAACCAAAATATATCAATTTTGAACTAATTCTCAATATATATTGATTTATTTCGAAAAGATAAAAATAAACAAATTGTACAAACTTCATCTCTTGTTTCTCCCAATCAAACAAATTCAACCATACCCACTTTAAAACCATACCAATCAATATTTTGTTTAAATACCGACAAAACTGATACACCCAAAGTTTTGGATATATCGGACATGTACACTTTCTTAACCAAACCAAGAGTGCTTAAAGTGACATGATAGAGGATCCCTGAAAGCAAAATATACTCGAAACAAATATTCTTATCATAAATTTAGCTTTTGTATGCAAATAATGCTTACCAATTAGATGCCTTATTCCAAACAAATACACGAAAAAACAATAAGGAATGAAAAGGGATAGCCTTAACAATTAAGACATTCAAAATTCAACACATACATAATACTCAAGTAACACCTTCTACCGGTTCATTATACCTGAATCCACGACCTCTATTACCACGAGGCCTTCTTCCACGTCCACGACCTGCCATCAACCTCATCCAAACATAACAAAAATTCATATGGTGATGATAAATAGTAGAATTAAGTACCTATGGGAACTTCTTGATTGTAGCCTTCGGTGTCGTAGTCAGTTTCAGTGTGTCCACCTCTTCCTCGCCCAACGTAATTACGACCCCTGCCCCTGATATTGTACCCTTCATCCCTCCTCTCATATTCCTCTAAAGGCAAATCATTCCCTATAAGCAGATGTATTAAGAATCAACATCCAAAACACAAAGTCGTTCCAAAACTATATATATATTCAAGAAACTCAGACAATTTTGTACCAGATGGACCTCCTCTCCCCCTGCCTACACGGCCTCTTACATGAGCGGGAGGCGGACCCTCTACAGAAGGTAATCACATTATTTGTGGTGCATGGAAAATTCAGAAAAAGTATCCAAGAACAAACCTCCGTCGTAGTCCAACTCTTCTGAAACCTTGACTTGATCAGCTGGAATGGGAGGTTGGTACCTACATCACCTGATGTTAAATCATTATACTAAAAAAACAGTGAGGCTATCAACATGAAGCCCAAACAAAAAAAACAATAAAGCAAACTATTATTCATTCAACTCCATGTTACAAGAGTAAGAAAGAGA
The DNA here is from genome assembly GCA_009725065.1 of Utricularia reniformis. NCBI lineage: Eukaryota > Viridiplantae > Streptophyta > Magnoliopsida > Lamiales > Lentibulariaceae > Utricularia > Utricularia reniformis. The sequence goes on from RWGZ01001432.1 coordinate 1,919, forward strand.
TCCATAAAAATAGATGAAGTTCTAACCCAACATTTGCCTTGTCCAATTCCTTTTTTGAGAGTGTTATAGTAATCATAGAAACTTTTCTTGTCGTCTCAAGACTGTTAACAGAAAAGGGAATAGAAAGTAAGTCAGATAACTCAAAATTGTAAGAACCGAACTCTTATGTATATTCACAACTCTGCTACCGATGCCTACGTTTGGAGACCTTCTTCCAATGGTTCCCATGTGTCTATTATATCAGTTGATTGAATCATTGTAATCTGATGAAGACCTACAATCCTCCTCTGAATTCAACACGTAAATAAAAGTAATAAAGCAGAAACCAAAACCATAACGTGAAGTAAAATTATTCACACAAAAAACCTTGAAAGACAAACCTTGATTAACTCGACAATTGTAACAGTTTTGTTTATGGCCCTTCCCATTGCCTTTAAAACTATCACATCAGAATCCTTTTCCTACATTTTGTTACAATGCCTATTGTTTAGAAATCATGGAATAGCAACATAAACATCTTCTATGCAGGAATCTCAATATTTAAACACATAACCACCTATTCTACCTTAATGAATCATGTAATGCCATTACATAAACAATCAACCATACATATCAATAGAAACGAAATCAATAAATCCAAAAACATGTATATTACAGGACCACGCATCATAAGCGAAACATAAAAAATTCCGTTAAAACTAGGTTTAAAGCTAACAGCGAATAAAAACCTGAAGAAGAGTCAATGCATAAGTGATATAACTTCGCATCTTTCCCTTGCTTGTAATCCGAATCTCATTCTCATCTATCGGCGTTTCCACCTTAGCCTTTTCCACCTTTTGGTACCGATCCATGCTCTGCAATATCTAAAACTATAAAAAGCCACAATCCAAAAAAATAAAATACAAAACGTAAAGAAACACAAATTGATTGGCAATCTGGAAGATCCTTCCTCTTCACGTCAAAAAGATTAAACGAGATACGTAATTCTTAAGAAAAAGGGTTGAAATTGAGAAAGGTTCCAAACCTTGATGCTGTTCTCGGTAAACTACGAAAGGATAAGATAATTAGCACCAGCACTCTTCTCCGGCTTCGTTTATTCGTTAGAGCCCTGACCGCCTATTCCGCGCTCCTGGCAATTTATTTCTCTCGGCTTAGGATCTTGCCCTAGCTCTGTGATTGGATCCGAACCCGGATATAGTAATTTGATATTTATTAAATTTGCAAAATTTAACTAAGCTGTTGGACACCTATCATATTTGGATTCTTCGAAACTTGGAAGCGAAATCATTGAAATGGAAATTTTAGAAAAATATGATTTTCGAAGTTATTCATAACCCACTATTTTATAAATATAATTATATAAATTATAATGATAATTATTATTTAAAACTTGAAAATTGATAATAATTTTAGAATAATATACAAAAACACGAAACTTTAAAAATACATGTGTAACCTACTTAGGTATACAAAATTATCCGTGCAACCTATTTAGGTAATAAGAATACACAAAAATAAGAAGCTTTAAAAATATGATATATTCGTACAATCTATTTAGGTAATAAGAATATTATTATGGGCCGGCCTAATCAACATAAATGGGCCTAAAGCTTACACATAATGTGAATGCATTACAAGAATATGAAAACGAAAACACTTCCACGCAAGACACGGGGGTCATTTCACAATAGTCATCTTCATCACTCGGCTTTCAGTGTATTGCCAATATCAATCACAAATCGGTACTTGACGTCGGATTTCAGAAGCCTCTCCATCGCAGTATTCACGTAATCTACGGGAATCATTTCCACATCAGGAAGAATATTGTGCTTTGCAGCGAAATCAATCATCTCCTGGGTCTCCTTGATGCCACCGATCATGCTCCCCGCCACCGTACGCCGCTGAGTGATAATTGGGAAAGCTGGAAGCTCGAGTGGCTTCTCTGGGGCGCCAACTAGGATCAGCTTCCCGTTTGGCTTTAATAGACTCAATAGCGGCACAATGGGATGAGACGCAGATACAGTATCGATGATTCCGTCGAGAGTCCCTGCCGCTGATTGCAACTCCTCTGGCTCACGGCTGATCAGAAATGCGTCGGCGCCAAGGACTTCAAGCGCTTCCTTCTTCTTGCTAGCACTTGTGCTGATGACGGTTACTTTAGAACCGAACGCCTTGGCGAATTTCACCGCTACGTGGCCAAGTCCACCGAGGCCGACTACACCGATGTTGAGGCCGGGCTTGTCGAGACCGTAGTACTTCAAAGGACTGTAGGTTGTGATTCCGGCGCATAAGAGAGGAGCGCCTTTATCCAGAGGGAAATTCTCAGGCCAGCGGATTATGAAATCCTCATCAACTACAAAGATGTTGGAGTAACCGCCCTGAGTATGGCTGCCGTCCGGTAAGGGGCTACCGTAGGTAAACAACGGCTTAGGGCAGTAATTCTCGAGATTGTCATCGCAGAGATGGCATTCCTTACAGGAATTTACCAAGCAGCCAACACCGACCTTATCTCCGATCTTGTACTTATCAACCTTAGAACCTACCTCCGTCACAACGCCGACTAGCTCGTGACCAGGAACCAAGGGGTAAATCGCATTTCCCCATTCGTTCTTAACAGTATGCAGATCTGAATGACAGATTCCGCAGTAGAGAATCTTAAACTGAACATCGCGTTCACCTGTAGGACGGCGCGTGAACTGCAAAGGTGAGAGAACTCCGCTGGTATCCCTGGCCGCCCATCCAATTGCCTTCACTTGTTCCGCCATTCTGGTTATTCGCTAGCTCTTCTTTACTCGAGAAATGTGTGGATGATGCTGCGTGCCTTCCAACAAATATATAGCCGAAAATGTAACGTCACTGATTAGCGCTGTCCACGTCATTGATAACAACCCGGGTCCGGGTAATGGGTTGCAAATTTAACATTGACACGGAAGAGAGGATTCAGGAGGGAACTTTTGAAATAGAGTCCGCTCTCGAATCTTCCAGAACACTCTCGACTTAAACTTTCTTTATTTTGATAATAATAATAAGTTATTTAACGTTTTATTAATAAATGCAAAAATTGGGATTATTAATTGGTTTGATTCACTTTATTAATGTGATTAACTTCATCAAAATCTTAGTATAAGTAATCCTTAAAAATTGAAATCGTACTTTTGTTACAATACTTATACTCAAATTTTGAACTTTGCTAGACTAGGTCCCTACTTAAATATCACATAAAATTAATGTTATTTCGGTGAAATGTAATTAAAATTGATAAAATACAAAAATTAAGCGACGTAAATTGAATTAAATATTCACATACGGGGTGGGTGTGTCGTGAAAATTGTTTTAGAATTTGGCATTGATCTTATTCGTAAATTGATTTTAACATTGACATGGATAAAATTTTCAAAATAACAAGGATTGACATCTTGATAGTCACTATTCTTAAACAATGTAAGTTTATATTACGAACAAAACCGACCTCACCCAGATAAATCACTTCTCTCGCTTTGTGCATCGTTATGCACGGAGACCGTAAGGTGTTTTTTGAAATGGATCATTTGTTTTAATCGATTTTTAATTTACTTAATAAAAATTGGATCATTAGTCATTCATTTATAACGATGGAGTTAGTGGTTCTAGTACATAATTATTTAGTTTTTAAGGATCAATTACATTTATAGTTTATAAAATAAAATTACAAATTAACTAAATTTCTAAAATGTTTTACACTTGTAAAAATTACAAGTCCCAATTAATCATGTAAATGTTATTTATACACCAAAAATATCATTACCAATAATTTGTATTTACATAAAAAAAATTATTATATATAAAAAATGAAGTTAAAAATTAGGGGTTAAAGAAAAGTTGTTCATAAAACTAAAGAATGATATATGTACAAAGAGAATGTTAAGAAATAAAATGAAATTTTCGAGCGAACATGATTAGAAATAACCTAATAATATTCTTTTACCTTGACTATCAAAAACAGTAAAATTACTTCCAATTTATAGTTTTTTTGTGTTTTCTTAGTTATAGAGCATTAACAAGAACATTACTCGAACATGACTCGTTTTTATTTCGTATATAAGCCTAAGTATTTTATTGTTAGGGTAAGTTTCAAAGCTGTATTGCAGGAATTACTCCACACTAAACACTTGGAATACATTATTATTAATCTCTTAAAAATCATGTGGCCCCCCTCCCAACTTATTAACTATGTAAAAATCATACCCTTCAATTTACTAAATTACAAATATGATAAATTTTTTGAGTAAAAATATATATTTGTAGCCCTACAATTTCAATTAATTGCACATACACCATCTCAAGTTTCTAATATCGTTTATTATTAGCACTTTAATGAGTGCAAATATCGTTTATTATTGGTCCCCCAACTTACGGGTTATATAAAAAATATGCCCTCAAAGTTACGAAATTGCAGATATGATACATTTTTGAGCCAAAAAATATACATTTGTAACTATTTAACTTCAATTAAATGCACATAAAAACATCAAGTTTCCAATATCGTTTATTATCGGTACTTTAATGAATTCGTTAATATTTAATATTTTATGCACAATTTTCGAATATCAAGAGTCAATTTGTATATTCTTTAAAACGTATCTTATTTATGTACTTTATGATAGGTTTTCAAATGATTTTCAACTTACGGAAAATCGGGTGCTAGAATATTAAGGGTAAAAATAAACTATATTAATAGATTTATATGTCATTCTTGCAATTTCGTAAGTTATGGGATAATTATGCAATTTTATGTTAGAGTTATATATAAGATGATGGAGAAGTAAATGGTGTTGATTTAATATTTATGTTTATAAAATATTGGTTGCAAATTGGAGTGAGGAAAAGTGGAATAATAGTAATAATTGTGTAGCTTTATGAATTGGTCGTCTGTTGCCATTAAAAGGCCGTTGCTCTTGTCATATTTCAAAACTTGCACTTGCAGGTTCCTCTCAGTTTCTTCTTATTGAAATGCTCATTCAGATGTTGGTCCGATTCACTCAAACGTGGCTTCTTTATGTCTCATCGCTTAGTTTTGATTGAGCCGTGCCAATATCTTATTGATCTTTTCTTCTCTTACATCTCCCGCAACAAAACGAACTCGAAATCAAGGTAAAATTTCACCAATCCAACATCTTTCACCCTTTTTCTTCACCTCTTTGTTTGTTTTAAAGAAAAGCAAAGCAAATAGCATTAAGATATAATTAAGAGCTGATCGAATCTAATTAAGGAAAATATTCAATCCATAGAAGAAATATATGAATTAGCAAAATTGACTGAAAATATTTTAAATAAATTATGAGTTATTAAATGTTTAAATATTGTATTTTTCTATAAATAATATAATTATTTTCATTTTATATTATATTATGTTTAATAGAATATTATATTAAAATTTCGCCCTTTTTCTTCAGCTTTCTGTTAAGCAAGCTGCATTAAGATATAAAGTTTGATTCTCCAAATGATTATTCTTTGTAATAACGGAACTATTCCGTACAATTAAATGTTGATTCTTAATTTAAATGTTTAAATATGATTATTTTTATAAATAATATAATTATTTTCTTTTTATATTAATTTTAATAGTTAGAACTTGAATTGATAGAGGTGAGATTTGAAAAAGACAGGAAGCAGCAAAGATTTAGTGATTTAATTGTTAAAGAAAGAGGAGACAGAGTAAAAAAGGAAGGGTCCCCATGAGGTTTCTTTCTTCTTGCGTTGCGACAATGGTAACAATAATGTCTGTCAATTGTAGTAAATTTAAATAATGTAAAAATGTTGCTGCCATTAAGCTGTCGGGATTTCAAATTATTACTACATTTTAATCAATATACTTAATTTCACTTCATATACCAATACAATGGATTATACATGATAAATTATTATATCACTCGAACAAATACTATTTGTTATTGATATATTAATCAACTACATACAAATTTGGTTCACATATATTTATGCATTTGATAATTTTGATCTCCAAAATTTTATGATTATAATAATTGTGACCCTAAAAATTTCACAATGACAAAATCGATACTCATATTTTATAAGTTTTGATAAAATCAATTCTTATAGTTTAGTTTGTATAAAATCATTGATCCCCAAAGTTTAGTATGTATATCATGATTGATCCCAAAACTTAATTATGATGATTGAATGTCNCGGAAAAAAATATTTAGATGAATCAAACACAATATAAATATATTAAATATGTTACCTGACACCGTCATCATAAGACAATGTCCATTTCTCCTTTTCATTTTTAAGAAGCCAACAATATGCTTCATTATCAATATGTCGAATATTTTCCATAACTTTTTCAAACTTTCTCTTCTCGGTTGCCTTACTAGCACTCCAAAACAAACTGTTTAAATAAGAATTCTTAAAACGATCGGTGAAATTCACTGATAAATGTCTTAAACAAAACCGATGGCATCCGTAAGGAGGATTCAATGCATTAACATGCTCCACCGCTGACAATAGGCCACGGTCTCTATCAGATATGATACATGTAAATCTTTTACCTTGAACTATATGAGTCGCAATATGCTCCAAGAACCATCGCCAAGATTCAAAACTTTCTTCATCAATAAGTGCAAATGCAAGTGGTACTAACTTACCCCCTGGATCTACTGTAACTGCTATCAATAGCTTGTGTCTGAACTTAGTATACAAATGTGTAGCATCCACACTAATAATAGGTCTACAATGTTGGTATGCCTCGATACACGGTTTAAAAGCCCAAAAAACAAACTTTAACATTTTTGTTTTAGAACCATCATCAATATGTCTCCACTCAACAATAGATCCAGGATTAGATCGTTGTACATCACGTAAGTAGTAAGACAATTGTTTCACAGATTCCTCCCATTTGCCATAAATTTTATGAAGTGCATTCTTCCATCCATTATAAGCAACTGTATATGTGATATCAAATCCATATTTGTTCTTAATCAATACCATGATGGCACTTGGTTTAATAACATGGTCATTGCGGATAAAATCTAGTATCTCTCGAGCCACAACATCACTACCAAGATTTCTATGATTAGTAGTTGTGTTACTACTAATGATGCAAGTATGAGGAAAATTATATCTTATAATTACCCATGCATTTCTCCTCCGCATAAATACACATCTCAGTCCCCAGTTGCATGGAGTTTTATTATGAGCTTGTTTGCAACAAACTTGCCATAATGTTTTTGAACTACGATCCACTTTAAATTCTCTCTTAGCAACATTGATTGAATAGCTTTTCACAGCAGCTATGATGTGTTCTTTATCCTCAAAAGACATATTCTCTGCTAACTTACCATTTCTTTCATCATAACATGACACTGAAGCAGGAATTCCCATGGAATCACGACATATTGAAAGCCCGATTAAAGTATAAAATGGTACTGTGTCTAACTTTACCGGTTCATGATCATTATTTTCACTGACAATATCATCCTCACCATTCAACATAATGTTCTCTTCTTCGTCAAAATCGTCCTCCATATAATCAGTTTCATAATTAAACTCCATCTCAGCGAAAGAATCACCTACGGGATCAATGAATTCTTCGGGGTCTATGGTATCTATGAAAATATATTCACATTGGTTACAANATAAATTATTATATCACTCGAACAAATAGTATTTGTTATTGATATATTAATCAACGACATACAAATTTGGTTCACATATATTTATGCATTTGATAATTTGGATCTCCAAAGTTTTATGATTATGATAATTATAACCCTAAAAATTTCACAATGACAAAATCGATACTCATATTTTATAAGTTTTGATAAAATCAATTCTCATAGTTTAGTTTGTATAAAATCATTGATCCCCAAAGTTTAGTATCTATATCATGATTGATCCCAAAACTTAATTATGATGATTGAATGTCATTTTAATTAACTACGAATACTCACAAAACTACGAAAAATGTAATTATTAGTTGTTTTTTTCCATTTTCTTGTGTTTTAATACGTAGATAAGTTAATTATCCCAACTCTTCTTTTGGCGATAAAATATTGTTCAACTAATGATTCGAATTGAATATAAATAGAGTAAAACATATAGCATTTAGTATGAAATATAAGGAATTCAAGTTTATATGATTAATTTGTTACAAATTTATTTAATTAATTTAATCACGATAAAGAACAATGTCGAAAATCTGAAATTATTGTAAAATATCTAATTTTGAGTCGAGTCAAATAGGATCGTATTTGCTTGTCCATGTACACTGAAGATTAATCTAATAAAAACATACAGTTTTTGTAACATACATATTGGATCATTAGAGATTGCTAATGTCTTTGTGAATTGTAATTAAATTTAATTTTGTGTACAATTTTAAAAGAAATTGGAAAAAAATGTGTACGGTAAACCATTCTTTTAAATTTCCGGTATACCGGCCCTGTATACCGGAAATTTCGGATTTACCGGATTCGGCCGGTATTTTGCGGTACGGGATTTTTCGGATCTGGTTTTTGTGGGTTGAGTCGGATTTTTCCGGATTTGGTAGGGTTTTATATTAAAAAAATAAAAATTTTATAATTTAATTTATTTTAATATTCTGGTACGGATCCAATACATATCCGGTATACTCGAAACATATATGATACACCGATCCAATGAACTTTTTCGGTATATGGGACCATAACTGTTTTTAAAACATTGCTGTAAACGAAACGAGGTCGTTAGGGTTTCTTGGGGTTAATTCAATAAACCCTACTCTGGAACGATCTTGTGTTCGAGGCACCGGCACCCACGGCCTTTGTTCGATCGGCGGAAAAATCACGAAGCACTGTATTGAATTACGAGCGCTCGTCTTTGGACCATCGTTCCACGGCGATAAGATTGTTTTTTATTCGACTGTGACGGTCTTCATGTAAGATTGTTTCGGTTTATTTCTTGGTTTTGTAAAAGCATCTGAATTCTTTTGTATGTGTTTCTTTGATTTTTAAATGTTTTTGTTTGGTGATAGAAAGCGAAGATGAGATTGGAGAAGTGCTGGTTCTGTTCCTCGACAGTATATCCTGGGCATGGCATTCAGTTTGTTCGCAATGATGCCAAGGTTTGAGTTTTTAACCCCCAACTTGTTCTTTTTTGTGTTTCCTACGTATAAATTCATGATTGAACATCAAGCCACTGCATCTTTTTGGTTTGTTTTTCGAAGTTCATGATATTTATTCAACTTTGCACTCTCAAAGGACTATACTGTTCTAATCTTGTATTGTTTAAAGAATGCGAATCTGTGTGAAATTGCAAGAAAAGTGTTCTTTTAGATTGTTTGACTGTTTAAAACTCTTGATATAACTAATTTTCTATGCTCTCTGTAGAGCTATTTGTGTGATATTTACTTTCATTAGCTTGATCTTTGTTTCACAGATATTTAGATTTTGTCGTTCTAAATGCCACAAAAACTTCAAGATGAAAAGGAATCCACGCAAGGTGAAATGGACCAAGGCTTACAGACGGTTGCACGGGAAGGACATGACTCAGGTAACTAACTAACTCTTCATTATCTCATCATATGTTTAAGTGCTTCTACCACATCTAAAAATCATCATGTTCTTCATATAAATTAAAAGGATGCAACTTTCGAATTTGAGAGGAAGAGGAATCGTCCCGAGAGATACGATAGGAATGTAGTTAAGGACACTCTGAGTGCCATAAAGAAGATCGACAAAGTCAGAGTGGATAGAGAGGCCAGACACCACGCAAAGAGGTCGGTTTTTCGATTCATAAATGTTTTGTTCTCTTTATTGAATGATTTTAACATATGCTTTGGAACTCTGATAGAATGAAGGGAAAGAAGGCAGAGTTGCTAAGAGAAGCAGTGAAGGAGATAGAGCAGAATATAAGCCTTGTCAAAGCTCCAGCTTCCCTTCAAAAAGATCCATTACTCTCATCCAAAATCAAGGTCTTGGCACCCGAGCCCCAATCCGATGCTCCTCAGATGGAAGAATAATCGGGTTTGTAACCACAGTCACCAGGAAATTGCTTGTTCTCATTCTCAATTTTCATGTCATCTGTTTGTTTTGTTCATGGCTATAAACTTGTCCTGTGTTCTTTAACATCTCTTTATTTATAAACATTTTTGTGTTCTCATAGCCAGATCAAAACCGATTTGTCGCCAGTGTCAAAGCTTGAGATGCTGCTTGAATTAGCATTCGGGGCTCTCAGATTATGTATTGAGGTACAAAAGCTATCAAATTCTCAGCAATTTCATCTTGGTTTAGTTTATTCTCTAGTGGTAATCAAGAACTCTGCTAGAAATCTAGAAGGGAAAAATCTATCTTTTGAATGAAATAACATAGTGCATGAAGGAATGAGTTTTTTGTGCTCTCTGGAATTACTGGTTTTATGATTTTGCTCCTGGTTATAGCTTCCCCATCACTAGCTTCTCCCTGTACTCCTTCATTTCTTTCTGGTACCTTTCTTTGTCCTTCAATCCATGATTCTGATAAACCTGCAAAACCCTGAAACTCAGTTCGATAACCCCATCGAAAACATAGATCGAGAACTCACTACTCTTTCTTCAGGAGTTAATCTGTTCCAAGACTCTCCAATCATTTTAGTGAACTCCCTTTCTCGATTAGGATACAGTGATTTGAGCTTAGAATGCTTTTCAGCAAAGAAGAAGTTGTAGCCACTTCGGTTAGGCTTCGGCCTACCTGGATCACTAGATCTCCTCTTTCTCGACCTACGACTTGCTTTATTATGCCGTGGCTCATATGGCATGATTGCAGTGCAGGGCGAATGTTTCATAGATGTGTTCATGTCTGGATGATACAACACTCCCTTCAATGTTTCATTCCCCATTTTTACAGATACTAAGTAACCACAGTCGAATTTTCCATCTATTGTTCCTGTTGCATTCAAAGAAGATGACCCTATAGAAACTATAAGTCTCTTATCATATAAGGATAGCTTATTGGGGAGAGTAAAAGCAGTTCACATAAGGTTCCACATCATAACAAAGCAAGTGTATAAAGAACATAACTTTACTTCTAAACCACCCAAAGGAATCTAGACAAGCCAATTAGTTCCTATCTGTAAACACAGCTTTATGAAATCAGCATTAAGTGGTAATTAAAGCAAATTGTAAGTTCCTTGGTTGGTTTGTGTGTACCTGAGATTTGATTGGGGGGCTGTGAGCGGAGGAAATAGAGATGCTCGTAGCGGTAAAGTAGAGTGTGATAATTTTTCCTTAGAGCGTAAGAAGCGCTTGTTGTTGTGGGTGAGAAGTCAAATAGAGAGCTGATTTCTCTCCATTTCTTTTCATTCACCACCTTATCATAACCTCCTCTTCGAGTAACCTCTACGTACAGTAGATGTAAATTCAGTTCCTTGCCTCCGATCACCGGAATCCTGATAAGAAACCAAATGTTAGTTTCAGTGAGTATCAGAAGATTTATTGAAGGGAGGGCTTACAGAAACTTGGAGCCCATTGAGAGATGGAAGCTTCTTAGAGTGTTGATGAAGAGAGTAGGGTCAAGGACAACGTCTTCATGGGCGGCTAGGACTCCATTCACGGCGGCGGTGATTACTGTCTCCGGCGACATGGAACAGAGCAATGGAAAAATGGAAGCTATGGTGAGATGATTATGATATATAAGGAACCAGGGACTTGAATAAAAACCTTGGCTTTTTCTTACCAACCAGAATTAATCCCACAAATCTCAATGTAAGGAGAATCAATGGCTGATATGCTTCAAAAGTTTTTATTGGCCACCAAGTCTTAATCACCGCCTCAGATTCTTTGTAACCTCTTGTACCAGTTTACGTACTCATAAACGTCTGACAGATATGTGATTGGAGGAGGATGAACCAGAATCAGAACCAGAACCCCAGAACAACTTTGTTCATTTTGGTTAATAGGAGGGTCTGTTTGGTGTTGGGGTTTTAATCTTATCTAAGAAAAGAGGATGAGAATGTGTGATTATTTGATGCACTTAAATAAGTCATCAACAATCACAAATACTAATTGCTTCCTTTGTACCAAAAGAAGTGCCCCTGGCCATGGGACCATAACCATTCATAGTAACTCATCCACTAACCATAAGTTGATCCCCAGCACCATGATTAAATACAAGCTTGTAATTAAACTGTATTCTTCGAATGGAGATTGGAGAGACGAAAAAAAGGAAGGAATAGCAGTCATGGCAAAACGGAAAGGTGACCCAAGACCATGAATGGGAGACAGTGACACTTCAGTTTGACTTGCTTTAATGTCTCTCACGTCCAGTTGGAAAAAAATAAAATGGGCTTCTTGGTTGAGTGATTCTTTGGGTCCTACTAAACACACCAAACATTTAAGAACCCTCAACAACCTTCCCCCATTCTCCGAGGTAGTCTTTTTCTTAAGAGAATATGTGAATGACAACACATTCTAAAATGGGCTTTCCCCAACTAATCATCTCTATTATCTACAGTCAACAGTACACCATGTATTGTTAGACGTGTAGTCCTAACACATACCCAAAAGGATATGAAAACTGCATTGATGTCATAATTCATCAACTGAAAAGATGACAATAGATGTTTGTTGCCTTGTTCTTCCATCCAATAACCAAAAGGTATGAAAACTGCATTAATATATTCTGTATGGCATTATGCAGGTGTTGGTGTACTCAAATTGAGCCATGTTTTATAAATTGAAAATATGACAATAGATGGTTACCTTGTTCTCCCATCGACGAATTTATCTTCAAGATTTGATTTCCATAACTAAACCAATATCAAATAATGACTATCGAATTGTATCCTGACAGCATTAAACAATAAGTTAGATCTGAATGAATCAACACTGTGATTTTTAACTATTATCCATCACTCCAGATAGAGAAAGATGAAATACCTAATAGTAGAAGAGACCAGGCTAAGAATATATCAGGAAAACACTTATTCACCATGTATCAAAGGAAGCCTTTGTTCGGGCATACAATACAGACTCCGGAATCGGAACAACTTACCCTCAATTGGAAACCCTAATTTGGTTACATAACTGAACTAAGATAGAAAAGCCGGAATTTCTGAACAAAAATTATGGCCAGAATAAGAAACACTCACATGGCATAGACGAATGAATATGCCATCCTAGTAGGTTCGAGAAATGAAACCTTCAAGTTCTTCTCAGAGCGCAGCATTATCTTCGTTGAGGTGGTGAATACGGTACTTCTGGCCGGGAGATCGGAGGCTCAGCAGCAGGATTCCAATCATCGCGAAGAATTGAAGGAAACTGTTTCCTTTTCATCGCATTCGCGAAGAGTCCAAGTTGCGCACGTCGATCAATCTGGATGGTGGCCCCGACGACTCCACATCCTGGCGGCCCAGACTACACGGCTAACTTTTCCGATGACATTTGGACTCCCTGGTAATATTTCTTATTTTCATTGTGAGACCGGGCTTCTCTATAAATGGCCCATCCGTGTTAAGCCACATTGTTGTGAGGCCCAAATAACAAGTCCATTTCTTGACATTTCCGTATATATATATATTTTATTATCCATATAATTACCCGATTAATTATTGTGCTTTACTGGTAAAATACTGGGATTATTGCATTTATTAACTCATTAGTCAGGAAATCCATTTGATCCAGGAAAATAATTTGATACGCTGATATTCTATGAAATTAATAAAAAATTATATATATATGATTGGACACCCTATATTTTCGAGGATTTTTAAGTAATAAAATGATACTTATAATTTGGGCAAATTTACCAAATGGCACATTGCAAAAAAGTTGAGAGAGAACAAGCATTGTTTATATATTTAAATTAATAACATAAATATTATTTATAAATTTTTATTAAAATAAATCATATAAATAAAATAATCTAAATATTTTTTATACATTTTAATAAACAATATATTTAATAAATTATCATATAATATATTAATATTTAATTGACTCTTACAATTTTAATTATTTAATAAACAAGTGGTGTTTGTAATTAACTCCTAATGTTTAAAATAGTGTAAAAGCGGTGCATATAATGTTTGTAAATTGCATACAAAACCTTTGAAATTGATATAATGTGCGCGTTTGACTCCCAAACTTTTAAATGTTGTAAACACAGTGCCCTCAAAGTTTGAAAATTGTGTGGTTGACCCCTGAATTTCCGAAACTGTTTATATTTAACCATTATACTCGTTAATATTTTAATCGCTCGATAGTTTATATTTGACTAATTAACCTTAAAAATATGTTATGACTATGTATCCAAACTTTAAAAATTGTAAAAATAATGCATAAATTATTAAAAACACTTATAAGAAAAAAAGACAAAAACTATTACTATTTACTCGATGGTCATTTTCGAACGATTTTGAAACATCGGGGGCTTCTCACACAATTTACAAACTTTTGGGATATCGCCTTTATACTATTTTGAACATTAGGGGTCATCTACGCATTTTTCTCTTTAATAAACTAATAAATATTGATGCAAAACAAATTAAATTCGATCAATACGAACCAAATTTTAAAAAAACTAATTAAATATAATAATATAGAATACAAACAAATGATCATATAAATTAAACAACAAAAATAAAAATGCATCACACATATTATTAAAATGGAATCCGTGAATATAATTTATTTGGTATAAATTATTGAAAAATAATTTTATCACACATATAACGAAATTAAAGTTAACTCCAATGGAGTTACTGTTAGTGCCATCCAAACCAATCTTTTCAAATACGGTTTTTTCGGTCAACCGAAATTTTTAATAGTTCAATGAATTGTTGTTAAACCGTTATCGTACCGATATTGAAAATATTATTAAATTTATTTATTTTTATTAAAAAATATATTTAAAATGAATTATAAAAAAAATTTAAAAATTCGCTTGCCCATCAATCCGACCACCCAATGGACCGATTGATGGGTCAATCGTCCAACTCATATAATCTGGGCTGGGTTTGAAAATACTGATCCAAACAACCATACTTTGAGGTAATAATAGATATTAGACACTATAATATTTAGATAATACTAATTTTAGTTGGGTGTAAATTTAATCTCCGTAAATGTATGATAAAATTATTGTTAATAGGTCAAATAAGTTATATTAACGGATTTCATGTATTTTTAATATAATTATCACGTTTGATGATTTAAGTTTATTTTGTTTAATTGATATATTTATTTATTCATATTCTATATTATTATATTTATTCATTTTAAAAAAAATAGGTTTTTATTAATTGAATTTACATTATTTTACAATGAAATTTATTAGTTTATTAAATTTATTTTTTAATAAAATAAACAATTAGATTATTTTATTTAGATTAAATAATAATATTTAAAAAATATAAATAATGTATGTTATTTTAAAATAATATATGATTGAACACTATTAAGCAAATACTTTAATAAAAGAGATATTTAACAAATAATTTTTTTGCAGTGTGATATTTGACAATTTTATCATATTAATTTATTAAGTGAAAATCGAAACAAAACAAAGCACTAAAAATAAAATCTATAATGATCCGGAGGCGTGTCATAATTCGACTAATAAGAGCCGTCCACGTGAAAGAATAGCCAGACACTAGATCTGGCTACTATATTAATTCTAAATAGACCCCAAACCAAGCCTATGAACAGAGGCTTTTCAGGTACTCATAAACTTGTACAGCATGTGCTCATATTTTTTTTTATCACATAATTTTATTTTTGTTATTAATATAGCAATGGTGGAGTTAATGTGATACTTAATATTGTTTGAATTCGATTTCAATATTTTTTTAATTTATTTTATAAAATCAAGGTTGATTTCTATGAACTTAGAAATTGATCTCATCTTTTTTTAATTAAAAATAATATTTTATATAAGAAACTCTCCCCCTTCTATATGCACCACACAAGTAGAGCATTAGTATTATATAATCTTTCATATAAAAGCAATGTTTTATATCGAACAGTATATTGTTAGTATATCGTTCGGAACGTCAAAATTCGCTCGCTACATGTATTTGATTTCGTAAAGTCCGGCACCGAGTATTCGGATCGATTTCAGGGTTTTTTTGGGTCTAATCCTAAAAAACTAACTAAATATTAATTTTTTTAAAAAATAAAAAAAATAAAATAAAATAAAATTTGGCACCGTCCGATATACCGATCGTACCGCTCATAACGATCCAGACCGCTACATAATTCCGGAAAGGTATGAAAAAATTGGATAAAAGTAACAGAAATTGTAGGAACATCCTGTTTGGGGCAAAAAAATATGTGAAGAATGAAAAAATAGCTTTGACATGAGATTCTCGGAACCCGATACCTCGAACCTGATCAGAAACAAGTTTGATCAGAGGAGCCCAAGTAACATAAGCCGATCTGGGAGCCGAGATCCAACCCACATGAATGAGTGTTTCATCCAGACCAGGTGGCCCGATCGGCCATTCATTTCTATCGGTCCCGATAGGTGGGGCCCAGCTTATCCCGTGCGTCAGGACCGACCGGTCCACACTTTACAGGCCCTGCTTCGAGCCATCCATATTCCTCACATGCGACGACAACCTTCGACAATCTTGTCAGAAGCGTGGTCCGGTGAAGTCATACGAGCCCCCCTTAGCCTGGGAATAGTCGGCTAGTAGTGCCGAAAGGTCTAGCGCCGTGCAGCTCTATGAAGCCGTTCCCGGCGGTTATTCCGCCTGACACGAGCCGACCTAGTCGCAAAAGACAAACACAAAACGACACCTTACTGCCCACACAACACAGTAGGCGTATAAAAAGGACACTTGAAGTGTGAAGAATAGATCTTCCGATTTCTCTTTCGAGCTTTCTTACAAAGGATCCTCTGTCGATTTATTTTCAATAACTCATTTCTCCTTTGTTGTCTGAGAAACAAACATGATCTTTGTGATTATTAATCTGTTTATTGAACCGACTAAGGGTATTTTTCCTAACCCTTAGTCAAGTGGTTTTGTCATCAACTTTGAGGTTTTCCACTCTAAAACTGCCGTGTCCCTTTACATTTGGTTTATAATCGTTTTCCACACATTAAATAATTTTTAACCGAGTTCGTCTTGCTACGAACCGATCGACTGTTGACACCCCCAGTTTTCGAACTACAACAAGTGTGATGCACGAAAAAAATCAATTTTGGAAACATTTTTTTTATTATGATATTGGTCAAACAGGAAAAATAAAAGGAGTAATCGAAATTAACAAATTATTTAAAAAATCTGTGATTATCAATCAAATCAAGACGTCCATAACTACTATATTCAATGTTCGAAAATTGGTGGATGCTAAAATATGAATACATAAAAGTTAAATGACTTTAATTTAAAAACGAGTACTGACAATTAGTATGAGTATTAAAAAATTCAGGAACAGAGTACCGTAAATGGCGGATTTTGGTAATACCGCATAAAGCTGCAAAGTGCAAAAGGAAGCATTCAACGCTAATCTGTGTTCCTCCGCCGCCTAATGATTATCCTTTTTTGTCGATTAACACAAAGAAAAAAACATACCTATTTATTACATATTTCCATTACCGTACTCCCTCCCTTCCATTTCATCATATAGGTTTGCTGCCTTTTACGAAACCATCTGAATTCTCGCTCAGGCTCACCTCATTCAACGCTATTTGTATTGTCATTTTCATTGCTTGTTTCTCAGTAAAAAATGTGTCTTAAATCTTCATCTTTAAGGGAAAACAGCAAGCTGAATCCATCTGCTGAGGAATGGCGCCCGTCGTTGAAGTTAAATCATACTGCTTCGATTTCTTCTGGTTACCCATTTGGGGTTCAAATGGTCACGTTTGCATCTGCTGCTCCTTTCCCTCGTTTTCAGTTCTATCACACTTTCGTCCCTTGCTTGCTGCCAAAATTTGGGGTTTTTTTGTACAGTAACCATGGACAAATTGAAAGGAAAAGCAAAGGGCATTATCCCAAGAGCAACAAGAGGAGATCGTTTGATGCCGAAGATAACAAAAACCCTTATATGCTTTGTTATTCTCCTGAGGAGGAGATTCCTCCATTTTTGAAAACTACTGTTATGATCAAGAACATCCCTAACAAGCTAAGGTACTTAACGATGTAGAGTTACAATTATTTTCATTGTTCCTTACTGAATTTGGGATTTGCAGAAGGGATTTCATGCTCTCATTTCTCGACAAACACTGCGATGATCATGGTTTGGAGTATGATTTCTTCTATCTTCCCATGGATTTTAGGTAATTCCAGTTTTCTTATCTGCGTATTTAAACATAAGACTTCTTGATTCAAATTGTAACGCATTTGTAGAAGGAAAGACAATCTAGGTTACGCATTTGTCAACTTCACCGCTGCAGAAAAAGCAAAGAAGTTCAAAGACCTAATGCAGAACTACATATGGGGAAAGATTGAAACAGAAAAGGGGACTTTTATTAGGTCTAAAAAAGTCTGTGAAACTTCTTGGGCAAGGATTCAGGTTTGACTACAAAAGAAAATTAGTGTATCTTCTTGTGTTCTTGATCTTAACAAATATTCACAGGGCAAACAACGGTTGGTTAAAAGGTTTCATGATTCAATCTTCGCTTGTGATAAGCCAGAGTTTTTACCGGTTATTCTTGACCCGCCAAGAAATGGGTTCCGATCGGATCCATCGCCGCCGCACATCATCGGGAAAATGAAGACCCGTTGTTGATTTCCTTTCAATCTGTTCAGTTTATGTATCTGTTGTAACTTTAGAAGGCTTTCTATTACTAGTTCATTTTAATCAATTATAAAATGAAAAGTACCTAAGTATTATTATTATCTAAGAACTTAAAAATGAGTTCGAAATTAAATTACATATAACAACAAATTGTTTATTAAATATAACATTTCTTGTTAATCAATCTGGGTTTTCTTGTGGTACTAATTAATAATTATCAATATTTTTTAAGATTTAATTTGTAGTGTTTGTTTAATTAATTACAATTTTTACAATAAGTTGTCTTATTTTTTAAACATTATATTTAGATAAATTATTTTGTTATGATTGATATTTATTTTTGTTACTTTATATTGATTGATAAGACAATATTCAATAAGATAAAGTCTTTAAATATACTTTATATATGTTTTTGTAACTTTTTAGATTTATTTTAGCAATTTCTATCATAATTATAGATTAATATAATATCTTTTAATTTAATTATAGACCCCTACTTCCTTCATAATGGACTCATACTCTCGCCATTCAACAAGAAATGACGATGTCCCGATGCCAATTTTATTAATTAAAAATAAAACAAAAAAATCATCATAATTGATTTAAATTTGTTGGACTGGGCCTAAGACCAACAAAAGCCCAATCTGTAATGGATTAATCACTCATCTATGGGTCTATACATTTCTTTGATCTTTCATTTGTCAAATAACTACGGTGGAGACAAGTGCTTATGAAGCTCATCATTATTGACACAAATGCTTAGGACATGTGAATTATAATACTTCGTCCACTATAAGTAAGAAACTAATAGTGAGGGGATTATCAAGCAACTTGCAACTGAACGAACATCTATGTCGAATATGTCCTAAAGGAAAGCTTACTCAGGTACCTTTTCCCATAAAATC
Organism: Utricularia reniformis; assembly: GCA_009725065.1. Taxonomy (NCBI): domain Eukaryota; kingdom Viridiplantae; phylum Streptophyta; class Magnoliopsida; order Lamiales; family Lentibulariaceae; genus Utricularia; species Utricularia reniformis. Next base: position 21,515 of record RWGZ01001432.1, read on the forward strand.
TTAGTTTAGAGCATCTATCAAACTAGAACTCATTCATACGGACTTATGCGGACCATTCAAGGAGGAATCACTTGGTGGAAGTATATATTTTCTCACATTTATAGATGATTATATAAGGTATTGTTGAATATTCTTCCTCAAAGCAAAATCTGGAGCCTTTTATTGTTTTTTAGAATTTCAGAAATCTATCGAACTTGAGACTGATTTGAAAATTAAGAAGTTACGATCGGACAATGGTGAAGAATATTGTAATGAGAAGTTTCACATGTATCTGAAAAACATTGGAATACAACATCAATTGACAGTACCCTCAAACCCACAGCAAAATGGAGTATCCGAGAGGAAAAATAGAACGTTAGTTGGAATAGCACGATGTTTGCTGTTTGAAAAAGAAATGCCTAGAAAATTTTGGACCGAAGCCGTGGCAACATCAACTCATATACAAAATAGACTTCCCACTCGAATTTTGAAGAATAAAACTCCATATGAATTACGGAAAGGAAGCAAACCATCAATAAGTTATTTTAAAGTATTTGGAAGTATAGTGTATGTTTTTGTGCCAAAGGAAAGAGCGAATCAAAACTAGATTCGAGAGCTATTGAAGGCATTTTTATTGGTTACTGTCAACATACAAAAGGGTACAAAGTTTACAACTCGAAAACTAACAAGGTGGGAATTGCAAGAACACTCAGGTTTGACGAAAATGATTTTTGGAATTGGGAAAGTCAGCAGCCTAATAGTTGGAAAAAGATTGAAGGTGACTCTACAACAAGTTTGATTTTTTCAGAATTTAAAATTCTATACGATGAAGATGATGATGATTTGGTGAATTTGGATGTTTTTGGTGATTTAATTGATGATGAAGCAGCAGAATCACCTCCAAGTGAGGAAGAAACAATTCTTCAAACCAATGAGATGCTCACTGGCGAGGAAGGGGAATTGGAGTTATTTGGTCATGCTATATTTGATAATAATGATGAGGATAGAGCATCGGAAGTTAGGCGAACACGATCTTTGGTTGATATATATGATTATGCTAATGTTGTCTTAAGCATTCAAGAACAACAAAATGTTGAAGAAGCTCTTAGCATACCAAATTGGAAGAAAGCTATGGAAGAAGAAATTGAAATGATTGAAAAACATGAAACATGGAAACTTGTTGAAAACCGATAAATGCTAATATAATAGGGGTGAAATGAATTTTCAAGATAAAAACAAATGTCGATGGAAGTATCAACAAGTACAAGACAAGACTGGTGGCAATAGGATTTACACAAGAATTTGGGATTGATTATATTGATACTTATGCACCGGTTGCAAGGTTTGATACCATAAGGATGATAATTTCTATTGCGGCTCAAATGGAGTGGAAAATAGTGCAACTTGATGTGAAATCGGCCTTTTTGAATGGAGAGTTAAATGAATAAATCTATGTACATCAACCCCCATGTTTTGTTAATCAAGAACAGTCGGGAAAAGTGATGCTTCTCAAGAAGGCTTTATACGGCCTTAAACAATCACCTAGAACATGGTATTTAAAACTGGAATCAACCCTTCAGCGTCTAAATTTCCAAAAAAGTTTGAACGAAGCATCCTTATTTATAAGGAAAACGGAAGGAAAAATTGTGATTTTATCTATCTATGTGGATGATATTGTTTTAACAGGAAATGATGACAATTTCATTCTAAAAGTTAAGAAAGAACTGATGGAGAGTTTCGAAATGACTGATATGGGAATCTTGCATCATTTTCTTGGCTTGGAAATTCTGTTTTTGGATAACAGTATATTCATGTCTCAACGGAAGTATGCAGAGGTGATGCTTAGCAAATTTGGTCTTAATGAAAGTCACCCTACATCAACTCCTATGACTGTAGGAACCAGGCCAGAGCTAAATGAAGGAGATTTGGTTGATGTTACGTTATATAGATCAATGATCGGGTGTTTGATGTTTCNTTATTCTTGACCCGCCAAGAAATGGGTTTCGATCGGATCCATCGCCGCCGCACATCATCGGGAAAATGAAGACCCGTTGTTGATTTCCTTTCAATCTGTTCAGTTTATGTATCTGTTGTAACTTTAGAAGTTTTTCTATTACTAGTTCATTTTAATCAATTATAAAATGAAAAAGTACCTAAGTATTATTATTATCTAAGTACTATTAAAAATGAGTTCGAAATTAAATTACATATAACAACAAATTGTTTATTAAATAGAACATTTCTTGTTAATCAATCTGGGTTTTCTTGTGGTACTAATTAATAATTATAAATATTTTTTAAGAAGCAAGTTAAAGATTTAATTTGAAGGAGGGGGTGTCAATGAAAATTTGGTGCTTTGAAAAACTGAGGTAATCGAACCGATTTTTCGGTTATTCGAATCGTAAATACTTAATCGGATGTTGTTCTAGATCGGATACGGTTTTTTAAAATTCAAATCGATCCGTTATTTTTATTATATTATATATCTTAATATATTTTTTCTTCATTATAAATATTTGTTTTTGTATTAATATTAATTTTTTTTATTTTTATTTCATATTTTTCAAAAATGACCTATATCACATAATATCAAATAATTAATATGGAATATTGATTTTTGAAATTAAAGTTTTTATTAAGTTAGATAATTTTTTATATATTTTATTATTATTATTTAAAATATTTTTAATTTTACAATTAATTTTATTTTTATAGATTATGATTACGAATATATAAATGAATTATATTTATTTTTTGCAGATTCATATACCTAGAAGAAAAATATAATTCATTACTTACGTATATTTGTTTTAATTCAATTCTTATATTTAATTCAAGTTTTGTTTTATATATATTTAAAAATTCTGAATATATATATTTTTTATTTTTATAATTTGTATATTTATCAAATAAGTAATTTTTTTTTTTGATTAGTGATAATTTCTTATAATCAATTATAATTAAAAAATAAATATTATGGTATCCGCAATCCGATCCACTATTACGGATAGGTTTCGGATCATGATTTTTCTGATCCGTATCCATCGGATCAGATAAAAAAAGTGATGATCGGATCAGTTACTCGATCCATGCACACCCGTAATTTGTAGTGTTTGTTTAATTAATTACAATTTTACAATAAGTTGTCTTATTTTTTAAACATTATATTTAGATAAATTATTTTGTTATGATTGATATTTATTTTTGTTACTTTATATTGATTGATAAGACAATATTCAATAAGATAAAGTCTTTAAATATACTTTATATATATATTTGTAATTTTTTAGATTTATTTTAGCAATTTCTATCATAATTATAGATTAATATAATATCTTTTAATTAAATTATGGACCCCTACTTCCTTCATAATGGACTCATACTCTCGCCATTCAACAAGAAATGACGATGTCCCGATGCCAATTTTATTAATTAAAAATAAAACAAAAAAATCATCATAATTGATTTAAGTTTGTTGGACTGGGCCTTAGACCAACAAAAGCCCAATCTGTAATGGATTAATCACTCATCTATGGGTCTATACATTTCTTTGATCTTTCATTTGTCAAATAACTACGGTGGAGACAAGTGCTTATGAAGCTCATCATTATTGACACAAATACTTAGGACATGTGAATTATAATACTTCGTCCACTATAAGTAAGAAACTAATAGTGAGGGGATTATCAAGCAACTTGCAACTGAACGAACATCTATGTTGAATATGTCCTAAAGGAAAGCTTACGCAGGTACCTTTTCCCATAAAATCTTAGTTTAGAACATCTATCAAACTAGAACTCATTCATACGGACTTATGCGGACCATTCAAGGAGGAATCACTTGGTGGAAGTATATATTTTCTCACATTTATAGATGATTATATAAGGTATTGTTGGATATTCATCCTCAAAGCAAAATCATGAGCCTTTGATTGTTTTTTAGAATTTCAGAAATCTATCGAACTTGAGACTGATCTGAAAATTAAGAAGTTACGATCGGACAATGGTGAAGAATATTGTAATGAGAAGTTTCACATGTATCTGAAAAACAATGGAATACAACATCAATTTATAGTACCTTCAAACCCATAGCAAAATGGAGTATCCGAGAGGAAAAATATAACGCTAGTTGGAATGGCACGATGTTTGCTGTTTGAAAAAGAAATGCCTAGAAAATTTTGGGCCGAAGCCGTGGCAACATCGACTCATATACAAAATAGACTTCCCATTCAAATTTTGAAGGATAAAACTCCATTTGAATTACGGAAAGGAAGCAAACCAACAGTAAGTTATTTTAAAATATTTGGAAGTATAGTGTATGTTTTTGTGCCAAAGGAAAGAAGAGAATCAAAACTAGATCCGAGAGCTATTTAAGGCATTTTTATTGGTTAGTGTCAACTTACAAAAGGGTACAAAGTTTACAACTCGAAAACTAACAAGGTGGGAATTGCAAGAACACTCAGGTTTGACGAAAATGATTTTTGGAATTGGGAAAGTCAGCAGCCTAATAGTTGGAAAAAGATTGAAGGTGACTCTACAACAAGTTCGGTTTTTTCAGAATTTAAAATTCTATACGTTGAAGATGATGATGATTTGGTGAATTTGGATGTTTTTGGTGATTTAATTGATGATGAAGCAGCAGAATCACCTTCAAGTAGGAAGAAACAATTCGTCAAACCAATGAGATGCTCACTGGCGAGGAAGGGGAATTGGAGTTATTTGGTCATGCTATATTTGATAATAATGATGAGGATATAGCATCGGAAGTTAGGCGAACACGATCTTTGGTTGATATATATGATTATGCTAATATTGTCTTAAGCAATCAAGAACCACAAAATGTTGAAGAAGCTCTTAGCATACCAAATTGGAAGAAGAAATTGAAATGATTGAAAAACATGAAACATGGAAACTTGTTGAAAAACCGATAAATGCTAATATAATAGGGGTGAAATGGATTTTCAAGATAAAAACAAATGTCGATAGAAGTATCAACAAGTACAAGACAAGGTTGGTGGCAAGAGGATTTACACAATAATTTGAGATTTATTATATTGATACTTATGCACCGGTTGCAAGGTTTGATACCATAAGGATGATAATTTCTATTGCGGCTCAAATGGAGTGGAAAATAGTGCAACTTGATGTGAAATCGGCCTTTTTGAATGGAGAGTTAAATGAATAAATCTATGTACATCAACCCCCATGTTTTGTTAATCAAGAACAGTCGGGAAAAGTGATGCTTCTCAAGAAGGCTTTATACGGCCTTAAACAATCACCTAGAACATGGTATTTAAAACTGCAATTAGTCCTTCAGCGTCTAAATTTCCAAAAAAGTTTGAACGAAGCATCCTTATTTATAAGGAAAACGGAAGGAAAAATTGTGATTTTATCTATCTATGTGGATGATATTGTTTTAACATGAAATGATGACAATTTCATTCTAAAAGTTAAGAAAGAACTGATGGAGAGTTTCGAAATGACTGATATGAGAATCTTGCATCATTTTTTTGGCTTGGAAATTTTGTTTTTGGATAACGGTATATTCATGTCTCAATGGAAGTATGCAGAGGTGATGCTTAGCAAATTTGGTCTTAATGAAAGTCACCTTACAACAACTCCTATGACTGTAGGAGCCTGACCAGAGCTAAATGAAGGAGATTTGGTTGACGTTACTTTATATAGATCAATGATCGGGTGTTTGATGTTTCTCACAAATACACGATTCGACATATTGTACTCAGTAAGCTTATTGCTGCGATTTATGCATCAGCCAAGGAGTTCACATCATCATGGTATATTTTTGGTCTTGGAGGAGGTCCAACATGTTGGACATCCAGGAAGCAAAACGTGGTGGCTCAGTCAACTGTTGAAGCGGAGTAGATTGCTGTTGCCTGGCTGCTAACCAAGCAATTTGGATGTGAAAAATTCTAGTTGACCTTGGATTTAACCAAACCAAACCTTCTTTGATTATGTGCGACTCAAAATCAACATTGGCAATGTAAAAGAATCGATCTTTCATAGAAGAACAAAACATATATGAGTCAAATATCATGTAGTACGATACTTTGTGCAACATAGAGAAATTATCTTTGAATTCTACCCCTCGACGCTTCAAGTTGCAGATGAATTAACGAAACCACTCAACAAAGACATTTTTGATAAGATGAAGGTTGCTATGAATATTGTTGATGGGATTAGTTTCAGGGGGAGTGTTAAAGATAAAATTAATCTCATCATGGTAACATGAGCATAATCTAGGAGATTCAAGAGGCAGAACAATAATCGAAGGATGTCAATAAATGGAGAATTATCAAAATAAGAAAGGAATAATTCAATATTCAATCGTATTTAATAACGACTGCTAAATAGCTAATTTTCTTGTTTGTCACATTGTTATGTCTTTAAATTATCGTTCAATTGTATCAAACCATCATCCTTTTCGAAACATTGATTACTTTTGTCTTTATTTCTTGAGTGACCTTGTATGAAACTTCATCGAATATCGGATCTGTATAGAGAATAACGAATATATAAAGAATAAATATAATTAAAAATAATTAATATAAAAATACCCAATTTTTCATTTTATTTTCACTTAAATTGTTTACTTCGAAAATTAATTATAAAAAAATTGTATAAACTTTATATCCATTTTATCTTGAATAAAAAAATCTAATTCACTTAAAATATATATTGAATAATATTTTATTTAAATATCGACCATAACATAAATTATGGTATATCGAAATTTTAAAATATTATTATTTTGTGCATGTGTGAATCTTCTCAAATGTTGAGATTAGTACTTGGAGTATAAATGTTAGGGTCGATATTTAAATAAAATATTATTTAAATATTTGAGCAGTTTCGTGAGGGATTTTAATCTAAAGAGTTTTGTAATATCGAGTTAATCTTCTTGTAATCGTTTCGCAACCCAAAAATGTCGTGCACCAAAAGTACATGAACCAATAGAAGCTTCGATGCTTAATCAAGAATCAGGGTTCAATTACAGAGATTATGCATATCAAAACCTAGGCCGAAAGGGGGAGGGATTCGGTAGAAGCAGACCGAGGAGAAAGAGTACTGAGAAGGCACACAGAATGGCGAAAAGGGGTCGGAGAAGAAGACAAGTCAAGTTTTCCCAATCTGGGGAAAATCAGAGTACCCCATCTCGTCGTCTTCTCCAATTTCAAATTTTTACCCCAAAACAAGAACCCTACATTTTAAACAGCGATTTAAGCATAATTCTGTAAGGATTCAACAAGAATATCCCCTCTTTTGCAGTATGAACTGTCGTGGATCCAGTCGATGATGATGGAACACTATAATTCTGGTCTGGTTTTCTTTATCTTTTAGTTATCGTGCTTCACAACCCACAACCCGTACGCCAAAAAGAAATCTTTTTTCATTCATTGATCGGTTTTGCAGTTCAGACAAAGTAGAAGAATTTCCAGCTAGAGCTGTCGGAAAATTGCATCAGAATTGTGCATAACAGATGAAGAATATCAAGATATTTATCTTCTTTTAACCAACAACACCCCCAACTTTACTGCTTTAATTTCTTCTAACTGCTTTCTTGATATGGAAGACAGGAACATCAACAGAAAGAAAGTTAATTGCTCATGCTTTTATAGCTGTGTAGTTATTAAAGTATGTTTGTATTGTTTCTGAAATGGCTATGTCAATTTCAACTTTTTGTTCGCCATTTTAATGATTCATTGTTATGGTGGTGAATCTTGTTAGTATCATGCTTTTTTCTTCATGGATTGAAATCATCAAAAGTAACACACAAATAAAGAGTGTTTTGTTTGTTTTATCTTCTATGTGTACAGAAATCTGAAAGCTTCTTCCTTCCTTCAACAATTTCATCGAAAAAGTCATCAAGTTGCCCGATTATGTTATCTGATCCATCTCTTAACACAGTGAAATACTTCTTAAGAGCTTCAACTCTGTCTCTAATGGCGGTTTCTGATTCTCCTATATCTTCTCCTTTTGAAAATCTCATTTCGAGTTCAGCTCTAAGTTCATCAATGGCGATTCTTGTTACTCTAAACTCGTATAAAAGAATCCCATATCTGTTTGATAACTGTGTCATCTCAGTAACAACTCTTTGTTGTAATCTCCAAGTTGAGTTCATAAACGATGATGAGTTCATAAACGATTCTTCGTGTTCGTTAATGACGAAATCTTGATGTGAGAATGAGTACACAAAACCCTGTAATAGAATCATCAGTAGAAAAGAACTCACATTTCTCATTGCATAAACAACACCTCTGAATCCACTAAACGCATTTAGCTTGGATTCAATAGAGACCCTTTCTCCAAATTTTAACGATAAAGTCCCAATTCTAGTTTCAGTTAAACCTCTGTTTTCTTCTTCTACACCGACAGCTTCTCTTCTGCAACTCGAAATTGCTCGAATAATCTGTAAAAAGATGAATAAATGAATCCCAAATTGATCGAATAAGCTTTATTTACCTGACGAGAAAGCTGTGGAGTGAAACGGCGTGTGTTGTCGAGAAGAGAAGTGATGTTAAGACCAGAGTTGTAATAATTCTCCATTGATGAAACCCCAGATTTAAGAAGATGACAAACATCCCAAAGCTTAGAGCTTTCATCCATGTATTCATCTAGCCATTTTTCACCAACAGGGAGATTAAGTTTCTGTACCAAAACAACAAGTTGGGAGTGAAAAGATCTCAAAACAGACAAAACTGTCTGTAAAAACTGGATCGACATGAAGTTATTTGAGAGAAAAACACGTTCAAGATCATCGATTCCAGTTGTAAGAAAATTATAAAAACCAGTAACAGAATTGGGATCCATGAATGAAAGAAGAAAGATGAACAATAGAAGCAAGCTATTATTATTATTATAATAAGGAACGGGAAAAGAGAATGATGAGTGTTTCATAAAGATTACAATTCTGCCATTTTCAATAACAATGTTTACAAATTTAAACGAAGCACTTAAAGAAAGAAACCCCAAAAAACAAACAAGCTTTTATTTAAATGAAGAAGAAGAAGAAGAAGAAGAAGAAGAAGGTGCTGTAGAGCATCAAGGACAGGAAAAATAATATTTGTGTGTGTGTTTCCAGCTGGGATTAGATGGACCACCAAACCCCCTCGTGCTAATGTTATTCTATTCATTACATTAACATTAATAGATCTGTTTGTGCTCGATTGACCTATATAAAATGTAACTTGTATTGTAATACAGCATTGTTTTGTAATGAGATGATAGATCCTGTCCTATCACTCCAGGCTTATTATGTACAAAGATGGGACATTTTTCTTCCAATTTGTACTAGTATATAAAAATCAGATGGAAAAAGGGCACGAATCACTAACAGTCCATATTTTGTATAATTTAATCCTAAAGGAAAAAGGTAAAACTAGTTTTTATATTTTATAAATTTTGATAAAATTGATCGAGGATTAGTTTTGTACCACGGCTATTAAATTTTCCAATTGGTAACCTTGAGGATCATTTTTATCAAAATACGGGAACTAAGATGACAAATCAAAGTGATAGACCAAATTATCCAAAATAACGAAACTTTATCATATCATCATCACCACTAACAAAATATCAAGTTGCAGCCACATAAAGGATATTAAATCAAATGACCACAATCCCTGGACATTCACTTAGCTATTGGGAACATGTAAAGAATCTACAACACACTACAAATGAACCAAATTTGAAGGATCTGCAATCTATACAATTTGGTCACTTAGTATTAATGAATTTCACACGTTTACCTGCTGTTTATTAGGGAATCTTCAAGTGTTACATACAATGAAGGGTGCAAACTCGGTCAGCTCCTTGCAGCATTGCCATGGCGTTGGTTTCTGAAGTAGCTGATCAATTGGGAAGCCTGCAAATGGAGAATGAGAATTATCATACAAAAGAAGAGAGGTGCAAAATTGAGTTGATGATTCAATCAACCTTTTCCCTTGCTCGAGCGGTACCCAAACGTGAAAGTGCAACCAAGGGAGGTACAGCACCTTCCTGGAGAACCATTTGGCAAAATTTACTGTTATGAGTGCACATATGTAACAGTGCAGCAGCTGCATTTTCCTTCCCTCTATCTGATCCAAGTTCAACCGCCTCTACCAGGACAGGGATGCCTCCTTCTTGCCAAATTGCCTTTATTCCTTCTTGAATCGGTGCAAGATTTGATAAAACACAAACTGCCTTGTCACCCATTCCAAATGCCGGATCCATCAACTCTACAAGATGTCTCACTGCACCAGCTTGTACGATAGGAACCTTGTTTTCATGATTTGTCGACAAGTTGAATAAAGCATTTGCTGCATCTTTCTTCCCTCTTGGAGTTCCATTTCCTAACAAATCAACCAAGGGTTTAATTGCTCCTGATTTTCCTATCTTGCTTTTGTTATCTTCATTCGCTGAAAGGCTGAACAGTGTGGCTGCTGCGTTCTCCTTTGCTACTGGACTACCAGTCTCAAGTACATAAATCAGTGGTTCGATCGCATCAGCATTTCCAATAGCGATCTTGTTGATATCATTAATAGATAAGTTTAAGAGAGCAGTGACCGCATTTTCCTGTGTTATTGGATCTGATGAACGAAGCAGCTCAACCAACAATTTGATAGCTCCGCAATTTGCAATAATTATGCGATTGTCTGTGCTGTGCCTGGCCAGAGTTCTGATTTCATCCGTGGCCTTTCTTTGTTCATCAACAGAAGATGGACTTTTCAAGTCCTCAACTAGTTTTTTAACTTGCTTCTCAACAGCTAAAAATTCAGGTCTAATTTCAACACTGGGACAGTTAACCACTCTTGGAACAGATCGATCAGATGGCCTACGCCAGAATGGCTGGCCACCCCTAGAATTCATCCTAGATGAAAAGTTTGACTCCCTTGTAGGAACACTAACAGGAGGTTGTAGTTCCTCGGATGTATCACTAAGGTAAGCATCATGATGGGAAGTACCTTCATTACAGTCAACAGCTTTTCCATTGGGCATATTTGAATGCGTGCTGGAACCTGAATTCGTTCGATTATGGCCCTGGGGCACCTGTTCGTCCTCACTAATGTTTGATATTGGCATTGCAATTAAATGATCAGAGTTTATAGTTTCTTCCCCACAATGCTCCGACCTATCCCCAGGAATGCTTAAAGAAGTACTTCCCATGTCCAAAATACCTCCATGCACAACACCAGCTTCAGCATGGGAACTCGGAGACAAAGAAGGAGAATGTTGGGGTACACTTGATGAGGCATCTGGTGACAAAGATTGATCAGCAGTACTGGAACAGTTCACTCTCCGGATCCTTGATGACTCAAAATTCATAGCAAGAGAAGAAGGCCTGTTCAAATTGGCCAATTTCATTGGATCAGACAGTTTCACATTGTTGGAATCACACCAATTAGAAATGAGAGCCTTCACAGTGTAATTAGGAATAAGAGTAGCATGCGCTAGGGGTTGACGTGTCTTTGGGCAAACTGTAAGTCCAAGATCAATCCATCTCCGGATGAAGGCCCTCTCATAGGTTTGTCCAGAGGCAACAATTACAGGATCAGTCATGAGTTCGAGCGAAAGAGGACAACAAAAATCAGCTGGAATTGCAACATGGCTATAGGCTTCAGACTGTTTCCTCATGACCAGGAGTTCGTGCATGTAAGTAACAAGGACAATCATTTTATCTATAAACTCAACTTCATCATCTTTCTCTGACAGTTCAGCATTTTCTTTAAGTTTCTCAAGAGCCACTGCCTCAATTAAAAGTTCCTGGTTTGATTTCAAGCTTAATCTATCAGCTATATTGTTCAAGCGTTCCGTGTTAGCACCAGAGCCTTGCACATGAGCCTTAATTTCTTCTGTGATATGTGATGCTATGTCTGATCCAGTATGCTTAATTTTCCTTACAAGGTGCTGCAAATATAAGGAAAGAAAACCAACATAAAAAACATTGGAAATAACTTGCTTAGAGATACAATGCAGTATGAATTATCTTGCACCCACTATCCCACAATTTTATAAATATACCAATAAAAAAGAGTGATAAACACCCATCCATTACCTCAAGAGAAGCAACAGTGAGTTCAGCCGGTAGAGCTTGATCATAAGATTTAAGAAGATCAAGACATTGAATACCATGATTTTGAATTTTTGTCATCAGTGATTCAACTTTTATAACCTGGAGATGAAGTGAAGTAGCATAAACTACAAAGTTGAAAAAAATATATAAGGAGAACTTCATCTATTCCATCATCAATCTATTTGTTGCTCTTGCTTTTTTATGTTGAGTTTACATGAGGCAGTTCTACTGTTCATGCTAACTTACACTAACAACATTTAATGTCCAAAAATGACAGTGAAATCATAGGACTCACGAAGTAAAATTTACTCATCAACGGTTGGCAGTTCACGATTATATCTCCCACTTCATCAATAGAATGACGGAGTTCAGACAACTCTATTTGAAGCATCTCATTGGAAGAAATCTCATTGTCAACAATGGCATCAAAAATTGGTTTCAGCAAACGAATTATCTCTTCAAAATTACTATAATACTTCAGAGCTAGTTCACATTTTATGCTTTCACAAGATGATAACTGGAGCAGACGATTCATGCTGTTAAAAAGTAACTTAAGCAGAGACATCTCCATCACCTACAACATTCAAAATATTCAACTCAGATGAGGAGGCATAAACTGTCATACGATTGATGGAGGTGACTTTAGTGGAAATTCAATAAAAATTTAAATTAAATAACGAAAACCTATATGCCATCTGAAACTGATAAGGGCCTATTCTCTATGTTCATCACTTAGATCTAGTTGCAAAACCACATTCAATTTGCTCAAAGAGGAGACTTTTATGTACAATAAAACACCAAATCGGAAATTAGACGTAAAAAGGTAGCTGCAATAAACAAATGGCTTAACGAGCATAAATTAGAAAAAAAAATATCACGCATACTTAGCGGTATGCGAGCTTACGACAAGAGCCCGAAAGCTGTAAATTAATTTTCCAGCTATAAAACCAGCAGTTCCAATACTGGTACATTCATAAACAATATTTGACCGCGATTCCATAAAATCAACAATATAGCAAAAATAAACTAACATGATGAGTCAATAACAATACCCTTAAAAAGAGGCTATAGACGAAATTCAGTTCCAGAAGAACAGCGTGTCGTTGATTCTGTTCGTCAACGCCGCGATAAGCGATAACGTCGTCAACTAGTTTGGGATTACCAACCTCATCATCCTACCAATCATTCTTCGCTGTTAACTAGTTTGACTGACTTTTCTGTCACGACCCACGATAGCNGCCAAACGATGTTCCAAACATACCCATAATCGCCCCCTTGCGTGAACCAGTCACCATTGGAAGACGGTATGCTCTTTCTAGGGTTCTTCGTCCGCAATATATTTTCTTATCAAACTAATACATTTTTCACCAATTTCGCAAGTTGCATGTTTTAAATGAAGATTCCCAAACATTCGAGCAGTTTTCATCTCGATTATTTTAATCAAAACTAATTCAAATTCGTAACAAATCAATGCACTTCGGTATGTTGGCATGCGAGGTGGGAGAATTGTGCAAATTACCACTGATTCCGGCTTGGTTTAGAATTTTACCACCATTCGCTTTTGGGTATCGTGAATTGCAATTTTTCCCCAATTCGATTTAGCCAAACCCGACTCGCGATTGCCTAAATAGATTTAAAAAAACACAATTTAAGGTACTCGATTTAGCGTAAATTGACCGCGTTGAGGTGCTCGATTTAGCCTAACGCGAATTGCATATTATTTAACTCCACCCGATTTTCTTCTCCCTATCGCGTTTGCCCTAATTTTTTCTTCTCAAGGCATTCCTCTCTCCGGTGTTGTCATATTTTTGTTGGCAATCAAATAGAAAGGTGTTCATCCCGCTGTTATCGTTCCCACGGTTGTTGTTGGTGACTTTTTGTAAAGTTTTGGAACTTTATTTGTGACAAATTGATTAGTTAGGAAATTAGTTGTTACTATTTGATTAGTTACAATACTAGTTGTGAATAATTAATTAGTTACAATACTAGTGTAGATTTGATTAGTTACGATATTATTGTGTGTTAGGTGTGGAGATCGATATTGGTATCGATCGGCCACACTTGGATGATGATCGGCAATGTGGTCGATCGGGGCACACATGGAAGACAGGATGGTAGGTATTGATACCGAACGGGTGAAGACCGAAGTACACAATACCGAATATGACAACGGGACCGAAGTGATCGGGGTCGAGGACCGAAGCACGTCGAGGACCGAGGACTGAAGATATGAGATGGAGGCAATCGGTCGGGGACCGAACTGAGATATGATAGGGCCCACTGGTCCAAGATATCGGCAGTTATGGAAGGAGATATTGAAGGAAATAAGATCAAATCAAATCAGTATATATGGACGCATATATATGATTTGATTATGGATAATCATATATGGAGATATGATCAAATATTGGGAATATTTGTTTATTGCCTTAATATCTCAACCACCTCATCTATATAAAGGGGTCCTAGGGTTCATTGTCATCAACACAACAACTTCAATACTCTTGTATTCCGAGTTTTCCTCTTCGTGTGTGTATGTTGTAATCTTCTCATGTGATATTGAATTTGGCCGTTTCCGCCGGCCACGTGGTTTTTTCCCTTTCCGGGTTTCCACGTTAATTTCTTGTGTCGTTGTCTTTCTCTTTGCTTTAATTCTCGGGTTCTACTTAATCTATCGAGATTGCTCGCACACGTGTTCAATCCCCAACAATTGGTGGTGGCTGTGGGGTAGTAGTGGTGCAATCGGCGATGGGTGATGATAAGGGAAGCCTAAGGATGTTTGACGGATCTGATTTTGCCTATTGGAAAATGCAAATCCGCAATACCTTTATCGGAATGATCTAGGGGAAGCATTGGAAGAAAAGAAGCCGGCAAAGATGGAGGATGCGAGGTTGGCGATCGTTCAACTATCGTTGTCGAAGAAGGTGGCGTTTAACTACAACAAACATACGACGACTCACGGTATGATGAAGGCGCTATCCGATATGTACGAGCGGCCTTCATTGACAAATCGTGTGCTCTTGATATGGCAGTTGTATACCATGACGATGGGAGAGGGTGCCTCGGTTGCAGAACATCTAAATGATTTATGCAATCTTACAGGCCAGTTGTCGCTGGCTGGACATGTCATGGATGATGACATGCAGGTCGTTTCCGTTCTTGGTACCATGCCCGAAAGCTGGTCAACGACGGTTGATATTATCAGTAGTCAACCTGGGAAACTCAATTTCAATGATGTGCGGGCTCGACTCATCAGTGAAGAATTGAGACGGAAGCATAAGGGAGATACCAAAAGTAATGCATTGGTGGCAGATTCTTCCAGGGGTCGGAAGAATAACTAGGGCAGAATGGCGAGAGCAGGGCCCGATCGAGGAATCGGGGAAAGTCAAAGAATCGGGGGGATCCCGATTGCTGGAATTGCGGGAAGAAGGGACACTTCCGCAGGGAATGCAAAGAGCCGAAGAAGGAGGAGAATTCAGCATCGGTAGCGGCTGAATCTGACGATGCACTTGTACTCTGTCTCGAGAGTCCAGTGGAGTCATGGGTGGTTGACTCAGGTGCATCATTTCACTCCTGTTTTAACCAGAAGTTGTTTAAGTCTTTCAGAGCAGGGAATTTCGGGAAGGTTTATCTTGCCAATGGGAAGTTCCTGGAGATCACAGGTCGGGGTGATATGCCGATTCAATCCTCAAATGGTTACTGTTGGACCTCGGAGGATGTGATGTATATACCCGGACTGAGTAAGAACCTGATATCGGTCGGACAGTTGGATTCCAAGGGGTACCGAACGGCTTTCGGGAGCGGTCGGTGGAGAGTGACCAAATGGACTTTGGTCATTGCTAAAGGAATCAAGTCGGGAACTCTGTACGTGGAGAAACCGATCGGGCCAGATGGGGACCGATCCACTCTCACTACACTGAAGACCGATCGGTCCCATGGGGACCGATCCACGGAGGACCGAAGGAGGTTGCTGAAGATGTGGCACGATCGCCTTGGCCACATGAGTGAGAAGGGCATGAAGATCATGGCCCGGAAAGGCTTATTACCGACCTTTGAGGACAAAGAGGTTGAGTTATGTGAGGATTGTGTGCTTGGCAAACAGAGCAGAGTAACATTTACGAAGGTGAAGCGGGATCGGAAAACCAACAAGCTGGAACTCGTGCATACCGATGTGTGGGGTATGGCACCAATCGAGTACTTTTGAGGCTCGAAGTACTACGTCACCTTCATTGACGACTGTACCCGTAAGGTATGAGTCTATTTTCTAAAGAGGAAATCTGATGTATTCCAGACATTCAAAAGGTGGAAAGCAGAGGTGGAGCTCGAGGCTGGAACCAAGTTGAAGTGTCTGAAATCAGACAATGGGGGTGAGTATGACGTGGAGGAGTTCAGAGGTTACTATTTGGCGAACAGTATTATGCTGGAGAGATCGGTTCCTAAGAAGCCGAGGCAGAATGAAGACCAGGCGACAGATGACAATGTCGAAGAAGTCACTACTGTGTTGTGGCGATCAACCAAGGAGAGGAGATCACCTGATCGGTATACTCCTGCAATGTTTCATACATTGCTGACTGAAGATGGCGAGCTACAGAATTTCCGAGAGGCTGTTGAGCCTCGTGAGCAGGAAAAGTGGGAGCTTGACATGGAGGACGAAATGGCGTCCTTGTCGAAGAACAAGACTTGGGTTTTGTTGACTGCCGAAGGGACATCGGGCCTTCCTTAAATGGGTCTTCACAGGTCGATGGGTCCAAGAGTTACGAGGCAAGATTTGTAGTCGAATGATTCTTGCAGAAGGGAACTGACTATTCCAAGGTACTCTCACCGGTCGACCATTTGGGTGATTGAGTAAAAGGCTGCGAAGAATCTCCATCCTTGGCAGATGGATGTGAAGACTGTTTTTCTATGGGATTTAGAGGAAGAAATGCACACCCGAGTGGTTTTAAGGTGCATTGAAATGGAAATCTTGCGGTAACTGGAAAGAGCTTGTATATTGCAACAAGCTTATCGGCAGTGGCCTTGACTCCCTAGGGACCGAACGGGGACTCAAGAGAAATGAGTCGGACAACTGTTGTTATCTCCGAATGGGCAAATGTACATACATAATCCTTCTAATGTATGTCGAGGACATGTTGATCGTGGGGGGTGACATGGAGGAGATAAAACAAGTCGAGTGGGAGTTGTCGATGCATTGGAGAAGGATCTGGGACCGGTCAAGACTCTCGGAATGAGGTTCGCGAGAGAAGGGTACACTTCCCTTGTCCCAGGATAATACAAGTGATCGATCGAGTTCAAGTTGGAGACTTGAAAGCAACTGTGACACCTTTGGGAGCACACCAGAAACTCTCGAAGGAGCGGAGCCGATGGTCGACCAGGATGCCGAAGAGATGAAGAATGTGCCCTACTCTTCAGCGGTCGACAAAGATGTATGACGTGGTCTGTGCGAGACCAGACATTTCCCTTGGAGTGGGAGTCGTGAGCAGGTTCATGTTGAACTGGAAAGGAGCATTGGGATGCAGTGCTCTGATTGCTATGAGACATCTATGCGGGAGCTGTGTTGTAGAGGACTGATCGTCCTAACAGGGTACGTAGATGACGACTGAAGGAGATTGCTAAGTATGGGGATCGATTGACGATCGACTATACTTAGGAGATGATCGACATGGGTGTCGATCAGAGAGATCGGATGATGGTCGGTATGTGTACCGATCAGTCATGGGTACCGATCGGTAAGATCTGAAGACAGTCCGTGGTACAGCTGTTGGAAGCCGAAATTGCAAGCGTGTGCTGTTTCGAAGCAGGAAAGGAGATGGTGTGGCTCCAGAATTTTCTGGTGGAGATTGGTCAAGGGATCGATCTAGTGACGAGGGTAGTCACTGGCGAAACTAGAGCTGTGCGTAGCTCTAGTTGGTCTCACCAAGTGAGTTGGTGAGCGGGGACTATCAAGAGAAGATGCATTATCGATCTCCAAGTGGGCGATTGTTAGGTGTGGAGATCGATATTGGTATTGATCGGTCACACTTGGATGATGATCGACAATGTGGTCGATCGGGGCACACATGGAAGACAGGATGGTCGGTTTTGGTACCGAACGGGTGAAGACTGAAGTACACAATACCGAAGATGACAACGGGACCGAAGTGATAGGGGTCGAGGACTGAAGATATGAGATGGAGGCAATTGGTCGGGGACCGAACTAAGATATGGTGGGGTCCACTGGTCTAAGATATCGGCAGTTATGGAATGAGATATTGAAGGAAATAAGATTATATCAAATCAGTATATATAGACGCATATATATAATTTGATTATGGATAATCATATATGGAGATATGATCAAATATTGTGAATATTTGTTTATTGCCTTAATATCTCAACCACCTCATCTATATAAAGGGGTCATAGGGTTCATTGTCATCAGCACAACAACTTCAATACTCTTGTATTCCGAGTTTTCCTCTTCGTGTGTGTGTTGTAATCTTCTCAAATGATAGTGAATTTGGCCGTTTCCGCCGGTCACGTGGTTTTTTCCCTTTCCGGGTTTCCACGTTAATTTCTTGTGTCGTTGTTTTCTCTTTGCTTTAATTCTCGGGTTCTACTTAATCTATCGAGNAAGTGAGTTGGTGAGCGGGGACTATCAAGAGAAGATGCATTATCGATCTCCAAGTGGGAGATTGTTAGGTGTGGAGATCGATATTGGTATCGATCGGTCACACTTAGATGATGATCGGCAATGTGGTTGATCGGGGCACACATGGAAGACATGATGGTCGGTATTGATACCGAACGGGTGAAGACCGAAGTACACAATACCGAAGATGACAACGGGACCGAAGTGATCGGGGTCGAGGACCGAAGCACGTCGAGGACCGATCATCATCCAAGTGTGACCGATCGATACCAATATCGTAGTACACAATACCGAAGATGACAACGGGACCGAAGTGATCGGGGTCGAGGACCGAAGCACATCGAGGACCGAGGACTGAAGATATGAGATGGAGGCAATCGGTCGGGGACCAAACTGAGATATGGTGGGGCCCACTGGTCCAAGATATCGGCAGTTATGGAAGGAGATATTGATGGAAATAAGATCATATCAAATCAGTATATTTGGACGCATATATATGATTTGATTATGGATAATCATATATGGAGATATGATCAAATATTGGGAATATTTGTTTATTGCCTTAATATCTCAACCACCTCATCTATATAAAGGGGTCCTAGGGTTCATTGTCATCAGCACAACAACTTCAATACTCTTGTATTCCAAGTTTTCCTCTTCGTGTGTGTGTGTTGTAATCTTCTCATGTGATAGTGAATTTGGCCGTTTCCGCCGGCCACGTGGTTTTTTCCCTTTCCGGGTTTCCACGTTAATTTCTTGTGTCGTTTTTCTCTTTGCTTTAATTCTCGAGTTCTACTTAATCTATCGAGATTGATCGCACACGTGTTCAATCCCCAACATTGTGATGATTTCATAAGTTATGGTATTAGTTATAAAGAATTGATTAACTACGATATTAGTTGTGACGATTTGATTTGTTACTATATTAGTTGTGAAGAAATGATTAGTTACGACATTATTTATGACTAATTGATTAGTTACTATATTGTTTGTGACTAATTGACTCGTTACGAAATTAGTTGTTTCGCTTTGATTAGTTATGAGATTAATTGTGAAGAATTGATTAGTTACTATATTATTTGTGACTAATTGATTCGTATTGATATATTTGTTTTTACTTGAAGGTTATGGACCCGTTTTGGCATTTTAACATGTATCAGAATATTTATCTGTCCCAAATGGTAGAGTCGTCTTCTTTAATTAAGTTATTGTTGAGTCAAGGGAATCAGTGTTTGTTATACTAAAATATTACATTATTATTCATTACATTTTTTGTCTACAATATTTATTTATTGTATGAATGAATGAATGAACCTCCGCCGCCTTGAGCTGACAGTACAATGGAGGATGATTCATAGCCCCATACTATTGTCGATGTTTCTAGGCTAGCACGCCTATTGTCTGGAGTTTCTCCCGAAAATACTTATTGCTTAGGAGACGATGTGGTAGCTGATGACTTTGCATATGCAAAACCTCTTTGAGTTTATTCTTCATACAACCTATCTAATCAGAATCTGGTTGTCGGAATGAGTTTCAAAGATAAATCAAATGCTCAGTTGTTTGCTACTTTCATATAGTCCGCCGTGATCAGTTTAGGGTTGTAAATAGTACACCACAATATTGATGTTTTAGTGTTTTTGAAGGATCAAACACAGTGTATTTCATTTTCGAGAAATATGTTATGCTAGATATATGGTATGACAATTTTCGAGAGGTTATATTCATCATTCATGTGGTGCTGGTAATATGAGTGATAAGCACTATAACATGACAATGAATTTTATCGCTCGTGATATGGTGGAATACATATGGAACAAGAAAGGTGGTATGTATTATACTATTTGTTGTTACAATCATGACATAGGAGTGCTAATTTTTTTTTCAGGATTAAATGTATAAGATGCTATAAAACAGATGCATGATAGATATGTATTCAATGTTGGCTATTGTAAAGCTTGGCACGAGGTCCAACATGCATTTGAGTTAGTGCATGGTTCTTGGGAATCGTCTATAGAGAGACTTTCGACACATTTGGCAACTATACAGTTGACTAATCTCGGTACCGCAGTTGAATGAAGTCTTTACGACAGTGACAAGGGTCCCAACGATAAGGTGATTCGTTATTTATATTGGTCTTTCCAACCTTGTGCAGATGCTTATGAACATTGTATTCATGTTATCTCGATTAATGCGACACACCATTATGCACGGTACAACCACAAACTCTTGATTATAGTTTGTAAGGATTTTGGAGGTCATGTTATTCCGTTGACGTATGCTATTGTTGATCAGGAAAGCAAAAATTCTTATTGTTGGTTCATTGAGTTGATGGACAATAATATTATTTGGGGTAACTCGGCTTGCATAGTGTCAAATAGACATGCTGGTATTACATCGGCGATTGAGTCGTTAGAAGCATTTCAGACTGGTTGGTTACATCACCGATGGTGTTTGAGACACGTAACATAGAATTTGAATACACATATAAAAAATCATGAGGTGAGGAAGCTTGCTTATCGTGCTGGGGAAACCCCATTACAATCAAAATAGAGAACTCTCATTGAAGAAATAAGTGAAAAGTGTAATCATACTTACATATGGATTACTATACCGGAGATGAAGAACAATATGCACAAGTGGCAATTGTTTTCGATGGTGGACAACTACATGGTACATTGACAACTAACCAAGTCGAATGCGTAAACGAAATGATGAAAGAAGTCTTTCGTTATCTGATTTCTAATTTGGTGGACTCAACATTCTACAGCACACAGAACTTGTTCATAAAACGACGTGAGGAACTTGCTATCATGACACAAAATATGCAGGATAGATTTAGTAATGGTGTTATGAATTAAAATCATTGTTTCATTGTGTTTTACCTTTTCATGCTTTCACCCCATCAACACAGACGTGGTATGAAAAACAACGAATGAAAGTCGACTCATATGAGACTCACTATTGGGACCCAGATAGGCAAGTCGGAGAAGTACAACATATAAAACGTGGTCGTGGTCCTAGCACATGTGAAACTATTGACTTGATTAGAAAAACTTGCTCATGCGGTAGATGGATGTGTATTTGTTTCCATGTGTGCATGCTCTACGATGTGCTAGTATAAACCATATATCGGCGAAAGAACTCATTATCGGGATGCCGTTATGCAACTATTGCAGAACTAGTAAGCAGATCTACACCTTATGCCATTGGGACCCGAGAGCGAGTGACATGTGCCTGGTTGGAGACATTGACACGATAAAAATCGCCTGAAGAAATCACGTGTTGGTGGGCGCCACCGTAAAACGTATTGCCCTAACGAACCTAAGACAAAGCATCTCTGCTTTATGTCATTTGAAGTCACTGTCCAACCAAATCTAATCCTTATGAATCGCAACCATTTAGCTTCTATTCTAATCCGTCTATGACTGACAATGGAGTAATATCAATGGGCAGCCCCCAAATGACAGATACATCTTGTATAGTAAGATCCGCTAGCAAAATCGCAAAACTAATATTACAAATTTATTAATTGTGAACGGTATACAAAATAAGCATGAAACTTACTTTACCAGAAGGTAGGAAAAAGTATACGTTTCTGGCCGCCATCGCTCAATCAACGTACTCAATAAGTGTTGGTTCAATTGTAGCCTTGATGTCTTAAATACACCGTAAAATCACAAGCGATCTAGAACTTCAACAACATTACGTATAATATGCAAATCTCTTATGTTTCCATCCCAATGCTTGAATATGATGTGGTGGACAGTTTTATCACCACATAAAATGCGATGACTTAAATGTCTCTCTTGAAGGGTCAACACACTCGGATAGACGAGTTGTTGGGTACGGTGTGTCATTATAAAACTCTACAAAATTGATAAAAGCAGAAAAACATAAGTAAGATAAATGAAAGAACATCAAATTGTGACAACTAATATCGTAAATAATTCATTCTTCCCAACTAAAATCATACCTAAACAAAACACCACAACTAATATCATAACAAATAATCAAATTGTCACAACTAATATTGTAACTGATCAATTTGTCCCAACTAAAATCATATCTAAATAAATCACTACAACTAATATCATAACAAATAATCAAATTTTCACAACTAATATCGTAACTAATCAATTTGTCCCAACTAAAATCATACCTAAACAAATCACCACAACTAACATCATAACAAATAATCAAATCACCAAAACTAGTTTTGTAACCAATCAAATTGGTACAACTAATATCCTAACTAATTAATTCATCCCAACTAAAATCATACATAAAAGAATCACCACAACTACCATAACAAATATTCAAATCGTCACAAATAATATCGTAACTAATGAAATTGTCATAAATAATATCGTAACTAATCAAATTGTCACAACTAATATCGTAACTAATCAATTCTACCCAACTAAAATCATACCTAAACAAATTATCACAACTAATATCATAACAAATAATCAAATCGTCACAAATAATATCGTAACTAATCAAATTGTCACAACTAATATTGATGAGGGCTCCGTGACCAGGTACCCTGTATTGGACAAGATCTAGTCATACTGGGCCAGCATAGATGACAAGAAACGAATCAGCGGGGCCTAAGATTCTTAACATGGCCCATTTGAAATAACCGGCCCGAAGGCCCACTTATGTTTCAGGACCGAAGATGGAGTTAGACGTAACTAAGACACCCGGGGGACCGACCCCTTGGATTGGTCAAAACGGTTACAGCTCACGTGCTCTGCACTACGGGCGCATACATGCGTTCCACGCTTTGGGCTTGCTCATGTTGTTTGCACTTCGGGCGCAACCACGTTTTCCAGCTTGGGAAAACAACCTTGTCAGAGGCGGTAACAGAGCGTAATACACACGCGTCTTCCCCTCTATAAATACAGAGCCAGATGACAAGTTCAAGAGGACCTTTCGGATGCTCAAAATTGACAGTTACCCTGCTGATTTCTCTTCTCGCGCTTTCTTATTGCCTTAGTAATTCTTTAGCCCATTCTGTTTGTAACATGAACTGTTTTATAAATATATTAGCTAAGAGCATTTTTAGCTCTTAGTCAGATGGTCTTTTCCCTTTTCTAAGGGGTTTTCCACGTTAAAGCTATGTGCTATTTGTTTCTTTCTTTTACAATCGTTTCCTCCAATCTAAACAATTCAAAACCAAGTTCGTTTTACTCCGAACCAGACGACTGTTGGTACCCCTGGTCTTTTGACCACAACAGTTTAAGGCCATCCGTGGGGACGCTTTCTAATTCCCATTTGAGGTTTCTCCCTGGGATAGACAAGCAAAGGCATGGTGACTGAAAACTCGACGAACGATAGTGACGTGCTTCCCACCAACCTTCCAACCCATGCTTTCTCTCTGCAGGACCTGGAGGCTATTATTTGGAAGATGGTGCTAGAGATTACTTCGGAGAGGAGTGGAACAGAACCACCGGATGTTTTCAAGCCATGATCCTACAATCAGAGGGTACGAGAGTGACCCTGAACCACGCAGCTCCGATGAAGAGGAGATTATCAAGCATGGAGTGACCATGAGGAGGCGGAGATATCAATCAACTCCACCTCCTCCAACCAGAGCTCCAACTCCCATTCCTAGGACTGATTAGGAACGCATGCATCAACGTATAAATGAGCTCACCAAAGAGTTGGAGACTATACGTACATATAGGGATTTGAGCCCGATCATGGGCGGAATCCGGTTTATTCTACAGGGCCATGGTGGCCCCAATTAAGCGGAATAAGGATGACAAATTTTGGCATAATCTACATGCTGCCCAAACGTCATCCCAACAGTCTAGCGGTGTCTCTACCGCCTTGGGAGATTTGATGCTCCATTTCTCTAAAGATATCTGGGCGGCAGTCCCAAATCGACATTATAGCAACCCCTAGGGGTTGTCGACATTTAGAGGCGATGGGGATCTCATTGACCATGTCACGGATTTCGAGTTGAGAATGGGAACGGTTCGGGCCTCAGATTCATTGAAGTGTCGTATCTTCGTGGCAGGTTTGCAAGGCTATGCCCGAACCTGGTATAAGAACTTACCAGCCCTATCCATACAGTGGTATGGAGGGTTCATCCTGGCTTTCTCTGAGCAGTTTGCGCCAAATGTAGGATCGCCCCGAAGTAGGTAGGAACTATATCAGCTAAAATATATCCCGGCGAAGATGAGTATACGGTCTTTTATGGAGAAGTCCAACAAAACAGCACGGGGTATCAAACTAGAGCTAATGGAAAAGATCGATATTCAACAGCAAGTTCTAGGACCATGTGGCCTCTCGGCCAGTCTGTAAAGAGTATCCCATCCACCCTAGGTAAGCTTCTGCAAAAAAACAATAAATATATTAAGATGGATAAAGTGCTGGGACCGAACTATAGGGAGCCTAGCGGGAATTCTGAGCCCGCATGTGATCATCGGGCTTTGTACCCTGAGAGACAACCCCGAGAAGTATGGGATGTGACTGAGAAGAATGTTCCCCGAAGTGGGAGGAAAGACGGGTGTATTGTGAGTTTCACCATAATCACGATCACCTAACGATGAAGTGTCCGCTACTGCAGGAGACAGTAGCGGCGATGATTAAATAAAAGCCCGATTAGAGCAATCCTAAGGGCAAACTAGTTGATTCTCACCGTAGGGGCCGTCAAGGTGATATCGTCACATGCCGTGGGGCAGGGATAATCGGGGACAACCCCGAAATTATAATGAGCGAGCGGAGGACCAAAGGTCCCTCTGCAAGGACATGAAATGGGCCCGGACGGTCGAGAGAATGAAGAAGAAGACGTTTCCGAGGTTGGGGTGGCCGAACCTTGTAGAATGAAGGAGGGAGACAAGAGATTCCTCCTCCCCCCAGTTGTAGTGGAGGCTCAACCTCCGTAGAATGAGGCTACGGGCCCATAACAAACGGGTCCTACCAAGGGTGTTCTCCGAAGGTGACCTCATCCTTAGAAATATAAGGGTTTAGAGGAACGCCGGAAAGTTGCACAGAAGTTGGGAAGGACCTTATCGGATTCTAAACTAATTGGAAGCTGGGGTTACAAGTAGGGAAACTTTAGATGGTGACGAGATCCCCCGAAATTGGAACATCATGAATCTGAAGCGGTATTTCTTGTAAATCTTTGATTATTAATGACAATTCCAAGCCAAAAATATATATTCCTCTGAACATAGATAGATTACAAATGGGCATAATACAAATTGTTTCTAGCTAGGTGATTGGCCGATCTCGAAGTCGGATCTTTTGGACGAGTTTGGACTGATGACCGTAGCAATTCATCTGTAAGGCTCCCATGTGGCAATAACCGCTCTGACAAATCAGATGCTCCTGCGCTTGCCAAGTATTGAGGATGGATCGCAAAACTCACAGAACTCACTACGAACTAAATATCCCCCTCAACAGCCTTCACCCTTCGGAAACAACCCTTATGCTCCTGTAATCTACTACAAGAAGAACGAGTAAAGGTTAGAGTTAGTCAATCAAAGCACAAACTCAAGCCCAACTTGGGACTTTTTTAGAANTTATTAATATTATTATATTGTAATTTAATTTATTATATATTTTTAATTAATATATATATATATAATATAAATTATTTGATTTAATTTTATTAAAATATATAAACGTAAGTATTTAGCAAATACTTTATGAAAACATGCTATTTTGCAAAATCTTTATCAAAACATGTTATTTTGCAAACGAATCTTTAATATACGGCTATTTTGCAAATTCTCCCGCAGATCAATATCCTTGGATCTACTTATTGCTTCTTTGAGAGCATGATTATTTAAAAAATGATGAAAAGAAAGTGTAAATTGATAACACATAATAGGATTGTTTGTTATAGTTTTTTAAAATTGTGGTTTAGTGATATATGGTGATCGTGATTTTTTAAATGCGTTTGGTAAAATTATGATATCATGATCGTGATTTAGGTAAAAGACTAATATGTCTTTTTATGTTTAATAATAAAAACAAATAAATTATATTTAATTGTAAAATGAAGGGTAATGAAGTAATTTCCAAAATCGCGATGTAGATACAGCTGGTTATAGCAACGATCATCAAATCGTGTTTTTTTAACGATAATAACGTCGTAATTATCTTTTTGTTTTGTGTACCTTAATAAAATCACGATTTGACAACCTCACCTCATCACACATCAATTCTTATCGAGATACCAAACAAATCCAATGAATCCCGCCATGATCCCTCTTAATTGCTGGAGTGTTTATTTTGTTTACATAGTTGGTGAAAGAAACTCAAGTTGTCGTCTCCACTAGAGTTGTTATTCAATCCGAACGAACTGAATTCGATGTGTTCATGTTCGTTCATATTTTTATTCGAATGTAAAAATATGTTCGAACATTGTTCAAATTATTAAGTAAATATCATATTCATTCAAATAGTTTGTTCGAACATTGTTCGTACGATTTGTGCGAGCTTCATAAAAAAATCACATTTTGTTGTTTTACAAACAAAATCACAAAAAATAAATGTACTAAAGAAATAATCAAATAATTATCTTTTATAAAATAAAGAAGAAACTACTTCAATAGCAAAAGAAAGTTTTGTAAATATTTTTAAACTTAAGTACTATAATAATCTATTAATATAAAAATTAATTAAAATTATATATTTGTTTACGAATGTTTGAATTTGTTCACGAAAATGTTCGTGTTCGTTCAAATTATAAACGAACAAAAAATAATGTTCATATTTTTATTCGAACGAATGAATACGATCACATACGAACCGAACACATATTGTTAACGAACTGTTCGGATAGTGTAATAGCCCTAGTCTCCACCACTCAACCACTTTATTTTTTGTTGTTTCCCATTGCCATCTCTTTGTCGAGAAGAAGGGATTTGAGTTTCTGACTCGTAGTTTTTGAAACCCAGAAAGTTAACTTTCTGTGATTGTTCAAAACATACGGAACGTTAAATCTTCACTAAGATCTCTAGCCTCAAGAATACCGTCAAACTGCTATAGACAACGAAATATGTTCATTGTCTTGTTGCAAGTGCCATTTATCCATCACATTTTTTAGTCTTTTCAATTTTTCTTTAAATGAAACAAGGGGCAAAGCTGAGATATGCATATTCTCCCTTGACAAAACCGCAATATCTTCGTTTTCAGACCAACAATTGAAAATGTTGAAAGGACGAGAGGTCCATAATCTTCCAAGTTTTGACACAAGATCCATGATCAACCACTTGCTAGGGAAAACAGGTAGGGTGCACAGTGTGTGGTCATTGGTTTGAATCATCAAACATGACAACCAAACAATAGAACCATAACAATGACATTTTTCTGTAAGAAAAAACATTTAAAGAACTCCGCTTTAAGGTACATTGATTGTCAACAAGATTTCCACTGGTTCAGTACCCTTGGTTAACAATGCTTATGTAAAAAATTATTTCCTCGTGTTCACAAAATCATTCATTACCAGAGACGGGCTGCGAGCCCTTGAATTACAT
Source organism: Utricularia reniformis (assembly GCA_009725065.1). Lineage (NCBI taxonomy): Eukaryota > Viridiplantae > Streptophyta > Magnoliopsida > Lamiales > Lentibulariaceae > Utricularia > Utricularia reniformis. The sequence goes on from RWGZ01001432.1 coordinate 49,691, forward strand.
ATCTTCTGGACCATTGATAACCTGACCACACGAGTTGAAACAAAACTAAGCATCAAATCCAGTTTTCTAAGCAAATTTAGATTTGATGTGTTTTTAAATAAACACATTACCTTGTCGGAAATCACAGCTTTATTTGGGATTTCCAGCTTCACACCTGGCTTTGCAGCAATGGTCACCTTACCCTGAAGGAAGTAGAGAAATAGTAGATTTAAATGAATGAACTTCATCAAAATGCTGTACCTGAAAGAAGATGAAACGAGGCTTAAAAATCTAATTACTCTACCTTAAGAACGATATCAGCTCCAAACCAGACATCACCGGTGACTTTCAGGCTGTCCAGTTCTATGATGCTGGGGATAGACTTGAATCGGCTCAAGAAATTGGAAACCTGTAAAAATACAGGGTAAAGACAGCATTTTCAAGCGGATAACTGAAGGATTGAGTGGATATCACTTTACTTTCTTGAACTCAGGTCCCAAATCAATTGAAGGATTGGTGGGATTGGTCCTTTCTGGATTCCGGGTAACAAAGCCGCCAGACAAGGTGTATAAATCAGACTATGAATGCACATATTTGAATCAGTATGCATTATTAGCAGCATGTGTCCAGATAAAAAACTTTGTTTCTGTGCTTACTTGGACCAGGAGGAGGTCAGAAGTTGCCTTTACAGGAAGGAATCTAGATCGGGGAACATTAGCTCCAATAGCAAGATCGAAAAACTAATGAATTGGAGGGTAAAAATAAACGTGTATCAGTAAAAGAGACTTTCTGTAGTTGGATTTAGCATTCAAACATATTTGTCAAAAATGACCTTTATTGCAGCACCTGCTGCGGTTTCAAGTTGAAGAACTTTGATCCCATCAACTTCCTAAAATGTAAACATTGGATGAGAACAGGGTCACATTTCGATGATATCTCAATGGATAAAAGTGTTGTACCTTTGGGTTAGGAATAATCTCCATCTTCAGTGCATTTTGTCCAACAAGCCTGTCTATTGCCAGCAAGTTGACCCACCTGCATGATGATTAAACTTGGTTCTGAGTCAATGGAGTTTTTGAAACTTAAGTTTTTTATTTGACAGATCAACTCATACAAGTTGTTGGTGTTGAAAATCTTGAACTTCTCTATTGACTTGAATTCACTGACCTGTAGCAAATGCAAGCTTGCTGAAGTTAACAGTACTATTCAGTCAAGAAAGCCAACTCGATTAAATACACGGAAGTATGAATAGTAAACTAGCAAAAAATGCTAAAAAAATAAACATGTCACCCCAACAAAAAACTTGACAAAAAAGTGGAGTTTTTTGCGGAACAATCCCCTCCGAATATATATGTATAGTATCCAATTAGCGAAGTTTTACTTCTATAGATATTGAGATGTGTTGCTGCCAACCTTAACTAATAAATACAAATTAGTTCCCATCATTAGCGTATGTACTCCTGAGACTACAAAATGATAATAAAGATTGAGTAGGAAAAACTTACATGTTCATCAGGAACTTGAGCTATTTCCAGAAGCTGCACCATAACACATATTAAATATAAGGGTACACATTAGTAGGCAAATATGATGGCAATACATTGCAATAAAAGAAGCTTGGAAATTAAGGAATCCTGCAGCAAATGTATTATTAAAGAGATACAAATTCAAGAGGGTACCTGCACTTTTTCTTCATAAGAAATTAGAGTGCCACCTTTGACATCAGCTAGTGTTTTAGGGGTCACCTGAAAGAACCACAAGCATTTAAGCAGCAATTTGTATTTAACAAATTGTAATATAGTGAGGGCATAATTGGGTACCTCCATGCAGTACTCATTCTTATTATTTACCAAATGATTCAAAATTTCTGCAATCATCAGTTAAGGATTGAAATTATGAGTGCGACAGGAAAGGGAAAAAGAAGAAAAAAATTTATGCATGGCATATTTAGAAAAATTAAAGGATACTTAGATCAACAATGGCACCCAGGTTGTCTGAATTAGCAACAAAAACATACTCTTTGCCCTGAAAAATGGGAAAGGAAATGAAAAGATTACTACTGGAAAGTGATTAGAGAACCCAAAACTCAATAATTGTCATTTAAAAATACGAGAAGAGTATGAATAGAGGACAGCACTTGTGATATCATCGCATCAAGCTTCCCACTATTCTTCAAAGAAGGAAAGACATCTCCATGTCCAGGAGGGTACCTGTAGTAATGAAATGAAATGCAATCATGAGATGAACAGAAAAAGTTTACTAAAAGTATTTATTTAGTGAAATATCTAGGAAATAAAACCAAATAGAACATACCATGCATCCTTCCCGGTATTTCCTTTGGAAGGGAGTGGCTTGAAATCCTCAACAACAAGACGAGGGTATTGACTCTGGAAGTAGCATGGGGGAAGCCACAATTGCAACAATTCATTGGAGAACGCATAAATACAGAAACACTTGTATATATACACGAGAGAGAGAGAGAGAGAGAGAGAGAGAGAGAGAGAGAGAGAGGTGGGGAAGATTAGAAATAGGGTGAAAACAAATGATAACCTGGTTAAATGTATGAATCTCAACATTTGAGTTGGTGTACTTTTCAACAATCTACATTTTGAAACAAATATCATTCAGCATTCAAAAAGCTTCTAGTATGAATGTCAGCATAAGTCAGGAATTCATAATGCACCTTCGATGTATCATCATGTGTGTTGAATGAATTCATCAACAGCAGGGGCACCTTGCACCCATATGTGTTATTGAGTGACTGTAGAGACTTGAAAATTCAGTTGCATCCACAGTTGGTTGGAAGAAGAATAGAGATGATGAAATACCTCTATTTGGATCACAATTAAGTCAAGAAAAGTCAAGCCATTACGAACTTCTATAACAGACCTAAATGCAAAGTACAGCTAATTCAGTATGTATGAAATATGGGGAAAAATACACACACATATAAAAATAACTCATTTTATTTATTTTGTAGAATGCCGAGAAGTTTCACTTATGGCTATCAACCTAAGATAACCATACTACATGTATATCCAGAGGAATCCATTACAATTACTAATTGCAATGGGGTTTAGATGAAACAGTAATGTAAAATAACTTGAAAAAAATAAACAAGGGTAAAGGAATATATAACAAGCTGTCTGTTTAGTTAACATTTTTACCCAACGAACAATTTAGGGAAGCGTACCCAGTCAGAAGTTGTTTTTGATTATTATTATTTCAACTTGAATAGAAAAGGATAAGTCATATAATCATACTTTGGGCCAGTGCAACCCATTGTAGTGCCCAAACCTCCATTTAGCTTTAACACCACAAGTTTGTCAAGTAACTTTCTGGTTTCCGCTGCATATGTTTTAAGTAACATATATATTCACATTGAAAAGAATCATAAGAAAGAGGGGAACACGGATAATACAAAAAATAAACATAAAAGAAATCAATAGGGAAGTAAATTTCCCCTAAGAATGAACTCACCTTCAGGAACAGGAGATAAAGCATCATAAGGCACCACTACATCATCAGTTGGTGTCTGGATCTTACTCCAGTCTACATATTGAGCTTCCCCACTTTGATTTCATGAACGCATCAAACATGTGAGAAGAAAACATTATAACAACTCTGTGGAACACATTACTCGAGATTAAATCAAAACTGAAGCAGAATCATTTCACAGTACACAATTGACGAACTCAGACTTTAAAATTTAAATAAAATAATACTCAAATACCATATCCGCAAAGATCACATCTCATAAATTTTCACGAGAAACAAATAAGATGCTACACTTGCACCATACCTGAGATAGCGACTTACGAGGTTGATAAATCCAGATTTCTCATTCTCACTGATCACAATAAACAAAATCAGCACAAATCACCTTAAAACTATCAGAAAACACAGGATCAAGAACAAAAACAACCGAAAACCTGATCTCACTAAGAGTAGCGACATCTGATTGAAGCTTTGCTAGCTTCTCAGCATCGGCGGGACTCAGAGTTGCGGCAGCATCGGAAGCCATAATTATCCTTACAAATCTCCGGGATCTAAAAAATCACACAGAACAGAAAAATGGCACGCAAGGAATACCAATGTACGCACTGAGCTTGCTTTATCTTCGAGAATGTATGCCCAACCGGTCGAGACGGGAAAAAAGAATGAATCTAACGCCACGTGGTACCTTTTTCATTGGACTCCCAAAGCGTAAAGAGGATTAGAAATTTAGAATATGCACCGGAATAATTCTTTATTGAGTAATGAATAAATTAATTTACAAAAATATAAAAATAAATAATATAGAGCAGAATCCGAGAAACTAAAATGGTATATCCGTATACCAATTAGATAGGGAATGGGTGATTAAAATTTCTAATGAGAACACAAAAATATATCTTAATGTTAGGGCACATTTAATTCTTATGATTTTAAGTTTTTCTAAATGAAGAAATCTCCCATTATATTTGGGTGTTATTTTACTNAAATAAAAGTTTAATAGTTTTTAATAAAGTGCTTTTGGGAAGCTTAGTAAATTCCGATTGGGCAATAGTATGATGCTTACATAGGTTGTATTTGGACATGCTGTTGCACCAAATCACATGCCACCACGTGGATGTGACACATTGTTTTCCCTATTAGTGATTCTAATGAAATCACCATTTAATCTAATAAAAAATATCATTACAACGTTGAAATTTATGTCTAGGGTATAAAAAATGGTAGTTGTTTTTATAAACTTCAATATATGTGTTAGGGGGACTATATTATTGTACTTTAGTCTTATATGCTTATTGAGATTTTAGGTTTTACATTCCATTTGATCTATATAATTTCCAATTTATTTTTAAAGGTATTTGTTATTTTAATTAATTTTATCCATGACAGGGTGAATAAAATATCTTAAAATCGATGGGTACGAAATTAGGGTTTTGACTCCGTCTATATATGTCCCTAAATACAATGACAATCCACTCTTCCCAGACGCCGCCGTATTTTCCAACTCCGTCGTTTCTTTGTTTGTGACGCTTGATGGCCGCGTCGAATGCTGATTACTTGCACACTCTATTGAACTTCAATGTGCGTTGAGTATTAGCCGACGCTGTAGCGTTATGGAATCGGAATCGGAATCGGAATCGGAATCGGAATCGGAATCGGAATCGGAATCGGAATCGGAATCGGTGATTTATTTCGTTTCTTCTTAAAATCTAGAATTCAGCTTTTTTTGTTCTTTGAAAAATGTTTACTGAGATTAGATGGATGTGATGATTATTTCCCCAGATGATTCGAAGCTGAAATTACTGAGCGCACTTACTGCATTTTCTCCTTTTTGGAGAGAATCCAAGCCAGATATTCTGATCCATCTCAAGTATCAAATTCAATTTGCAATCTATTCTTTCTTTTATCATTCCGTTCTTCAACTGTTCTTGAATCCTTTATCAAAATATTTTTTCTTCTTCAAATTTTCTGTCAATGGATATGAGGATTATTTCCCCAGATGATCGAATCTGATCATACTGTGCTACTATTTTTCTCATCTACTTGAGAAATCCAAGCCATTAATCTGATCCATTCCTATATATTTTTCACTGTTTCACTCCCCATCACAAATCTATAAATTATAACAAGAGATTTGCATTTGAAATCCAAAATCTTGTTTATTTCATGATTATTCAAAACATGTTACTGAAACATATAATCTCTTGTCTTAGAAAGAAACACTGATGCCGATCAAAGCCATGAACTGAGCTATGAATTCAGGGTGACCAGGCCAGGCAGCTCCCGTAACTAGATTCCCATCTGTAAAGCATCTGTGTATTGGATCCGGCTCTAACCAAGTAGCCCCAGAAAGGACAACATTAAGCTTCACTGCTGGATATGCTGTACATTTCCTTCCCTGAATTTATCAATAAAAAATTTCAATTTATTCAAATTGCTAATGAACCATTGAAAGCAAACTTTGGCACCTTGAGAACACCAGCTGCAGCTAAAATCTGTTGTCCATGGCAAATTGAAGCTACTGGTTTTTTTGATTCCATGAAGCCTTTAACCAGCTGAATGACATTTGCGTTCAATGCTAAGTACTCGGGTGCCCGGCCTCCCGGTATAACTAATCCGTCATATGTTGCTGCATTGATAGCTTCAAAATCTGCTGTTATTGTAAAATTATGCCCTGGCTTCTCAGTGTAGGTTTGATCACCTTCAAAGTCATGAACTGCAGTAGCGCATGTGTCTCCGGCCTTTTTTCCAGGACAAATCGCATCCACATGGCAATCTAATGCCTGAAGAGACTGAAATGGAACCATAACTTCATAGTCTTCCATGTAATCCTAAAAGCCAAATAGAATCGACAAGTTAATTGTTAAATGATATGTTGATAATATAGTTTTTTTCAATATTATTTACTTCTTTTATGGAATAGATTATATGGATTTTCTCCTGATCTATCGAATCGTGATTTTCTAGATGGTATCAGAGTTCTAATGTGGCTTTCAAGATGGTCCGTACTGGTTTAAATAAAAAAACTCTTGTAGAAAAATGTATCAGTCTTATGCGAAAAAAATAGATCGAGCTATAATTTGAATACTATCAAACATATTCAAGCAAGTCTAAACATGACCCCAAGACCAGCTCGACATAAGTGGTACTGTTGAAATATTATCCCATATCAATTGTGAAACTTGAAGAAACGTGATATCATAAATAATTAGACTGATTTAGCATTCTCAATATAGTTCATTAATCTTATGTACTAATGTATTTTTGTGAATGTATTTTAATAATGTGACATTTCTCAATGCAAAATTAACAAGAAGCGAGTTAATTTGATGATGACTTACCCCACAGATAAAGAGGATACGTTTACCAGAACCAGAAATCTTGGCTCCTAATGCTTTGACAAAGAGACGAATGAACTCAGGATGCCCATCATATGTAGCTCCAGTTATCAAATTCCCATCACTAGTACAAAAAGCCATAGTTTCTGGTTCAATCCAATGAGCTCCAGCAGCTATAAGCGCAGGCTTAACAGCAGGATAACCAGTACATTTCTTCCCATTAACAACATTAGCTGCCGCCAGAATCAGCTGTCCATGACAAATAGCAGCGATTGGTTTCTGAAACTCCTCGAATTTGTTAACTAATTTTAACACATCTTCATTCATAGCAAGATATTCAGGAGCACGCCCTCCGGGAATTATGAGCCCATCGTATTTGGAATACTCTATTGAATCAAAAGTCGCATTTAGGGCAAAATTATGACCTCTGGATTCAGAATACGTCTGTGTAAATTACCGAGAAGATGAAATTAGCATCTTCGAGAACAATAACTGAAGGGTTAATTGATCGTTAAAGAACCTGGTAGCCTAGAGAGTCGTGAATCGCGGTTCTACAAATGTCGCCGGATTTCTTGCCGGGACAGACGGCGTCGACGATGAATCCATAGGCTGATAGAGCTTGAAAAGGAACCATAACCTCGTAGTCTTCGACGTAGTCGCCGCATAACAAGAGTACCCTTTTCTGGCCAGCCATTTTACAGATGCGATTCACTCAGCAAATTTTGTGAATTTCTAATGATGAAATTTCTGGAGTCCTCTCTCTGTCTTCGGGTGTTCAAGATAAGGGTGTGATCCCAACAGTTTGTATGTATTAAACGATCCCCATACTTTGTGAACAATATCTACTTGGTTCGTAATTGATTCTGTTCGTCCGTTCGAATAAAAATATGAAAATTGTTCGAATATTATTTTTTGTTCGTTTATAATTTAAACGAACACGAACATTTTTGGGTTCGCCCACGAGGGTCGCGCCCTCGTTTATAATTCGAACGTTCGTTAACAAATATATTAATTTTTATATTAATAAATTCCTATAGTATTTAAATTTAAAACATTTAAAAAACTTTCTTACGTTGTTAGTAAGATAATTTTATTCTTTTTTGTGAAAGATAATTGTTTTATTATTTATTCAGTACAATTATTTGTCTGTAAAACAATAAAATTTGATATTTTTGTTAAGTTCGCACTAATGGTATAAACATGTTCGAACAAATCATACAAACAATATTTGAACAAGCTATTCAAACAAATATGAACATTCACTTAATAATTTGAACAATGTTCGAATAAAAATATGAACGAACATGAACACAACGAGTTCGGTTAGTTCGAATCGAATAACATCCCTACATACCTGTCCGGAATTCTGTACCGATCTGGATCGGTATAAGCGGTACGATCAGTATACCGGCCGGTACCAAATATTATTTTATTTTTTTAAAAAATAATATTTAATTAATTTTTAGAGTCTAACCCGAAAAAAACTGAGAACCGACCATAATACCCGGTACCAGACGATACGAAAAAAAATACCATTCAAATCTAATATTTGATGTACCGTCTGTTATGAAAGCATTGCTCGGAAACCGAGGTCCAAATTTTTGGGCTATTTCGTTATAATAATGCTAGGAGAAAAAAGAGTTTTTATGGCCCCGCAATCTATGAACAGACAGCCTCAATCCATGAAACACGACCAATTAATAACATTTGAGGGACGCGATTTGGGAAGTAGAGTGTTCGACAACGATTGTAGAAGTAGAGGTTACGAAGAGATTGTAATTTGCATAGGTAACATTTGTTTTTTATAATTGATCTATATAATAGTTCATGATTCAATTTTGATATTGATAATTCAGAGTTATTGACATCGTCAGATGGAAATTGAGAATATGGGTGGAGGTATCGAGAATCTATAGATTACAAGAGCATTCACAAAACCTAAGCAATTTTAACAATTAGAATATTCATATATGTCCATCGATGGGAACGTGTCATCTTTGCAAGATACAGTACACTGCAAATTATTACTAGTAAATTTTTATGTGTAAGGTTTTATGTCTCTTCATGTTAAGGGATGATAACTATGATACCTACGAAGATGATTCTAAATCTAAAATCCTAGTGGAAGATGAAAATGAAACTAAGAATATAGAAGAAGATGAGGAGCTCGAGCCAACCAGAATCGTGCATACTGATAGTGGTTTGGTTTGAAAACTTCATTTAGCAGCCTCATGAGACGCATGTGACAATGCAACACACACTTCTAAACGTGTTTATACGAAGTACGATATTGACGTTCCTAATCTAGCTATTATGATTAAGTTCATATGTACGTTTCATCTACACTATTGTGTTGTACACTTTCATATTCGTATACAGTGGCAATACAGAGTTATTGAGAGTATTTTAGACAAGTGGGTTCTACAATGTGTTATTGGTACATGTCCCTTTTATTTGTGAGCAATTTGTTGGGTCCGTGAACGCGTTTGGCAGATATCGGTGTACGAGTACAGTCATACATGAGAAAAATATAAATTGGAGGAAAGACATCAGAATCTATCGCAGAATATTATTGCTAACGAGATAAACTATTTATCAGAAATGACAACAATAGGAGTTAATTGTCGTTGTTAATGATATCTTACAAATGTGTTTTTATAGTTTTGTTGTCCTCTATGTAGGTATTAGTGTCAAGATATAGTGCATACACATATTATTATCAAATATAAATTGACACTGAAGTATAGACAAGTTTGATACGCGTTGCAGTATGGTTTTAAAATGGTGTATTGTTCGTTTCAATATTTCATGAAGAAATTTTCATCATTATTTAATGAGATAATTCTTAGTAATAATGTGACTCCGTGTGTTGGCATTTGTACGAAACAAATCCGGGCTCCTCAAACTTATGATTCAATATGTATTTTGGGCTTTCAAATCTAATATAGAATCATATTAGTTATGTGATCCAAAGCTTTCCGTTGATGTCACTCACTTGTACTCAAAGTTAGATTCACTTGTTACCCTCGTGTTACGTTTTGTGAAGTTGTATCGTGTAGTAATAAATTTGTATTTATTTTTTAGGTATAACCATAAATTGGTTGTACCCGTAGTTAAAGATAGGGGTTTTGCTTTGCTTGATCCAAGTTAAGTCAAAACTTTAAGTTTCCACAAAGGGAGAGTTAGTGCTCTTAAAAGCGATTTTGATACAAATCCGAAGATGTACTAAGGTTTGATTAATAGTCTTTTATATCTTGCAAATATCAAATCAGATATTAATCATATTGTAAATCTACTATCAAGATATATGTTTGACAAACAAGTGCTTAGGTATAAAAGGAACCATGAATTACTACATATGATCTTAGGCTATGGTGACTGTGATTATTGAGGATCAAATGATGCTTACATCACTTTTAGATTTATAATTTTGAAATCAATGTCTATTTTCATAGTATACAAAAAAACAAAAGATGGTGGCAAATTTACAACAGAATTAGAGTATATTGTTGCATTACTATGCTTGGATACAACTTCTAGAAAAGTTTGGATTGAAGCTGATCAAGCCAACTACTCTACATGTTGGTCATCTCAATTTCAAAAAACTCAACATATTTCTAAAAGGTTAAATATATAAAGATAAAATTTCATGCTAGTAATAAAAAAATTATAAATAAGCTCCAATTATGTAAACTTTATGTAAGAATAACCTTACATAAAAAATTGAAATATTCATGTGGAGATTTATCAAACTATTCCTCCTTATGCATTCAGTAGAGTGTGGAAGTGTTGCTTCATGAAAAACATTGAAGGGCTACGATTTGGATCTATCTGAAGAAAAACATGACACTAATAAATTCTCAAAATAAATTTCTTTCGAGACAAAAAAATTAAGCTTTTGTTAAATTATCCATATAAGGTAAATTCTTTTTTTGACCTACCACTATTTTTTTTCTTTTGATATATTCTCATGATTGTGGGTGTCTCTATTGTGTGTCTATACTTCTGACATTTGCTAGCCATAATATGAAATATTCTACTTAAAATCTCATCAAGGGCACCACCAATCATTTGATGGACAAAACTATTCAAGTATGAAATATGATTGGTGACTTAGAGACTTATTCTTAGGCCAAAATGATCTTTTTGCTTTGGTAGTTTCAGATTGTATTTGACCTACTGAAATTTCTACCGAAACAATATTTCTTCTTGGATCTTAAATAAAATAGAAAACATTAAATCAAAATTTGATTGATGGCTTCAACAAAAATAGAAGAAACATGGTTTCTTATTGAAGTTAAAAATCCTCGGTGTCACCCTCAGATGACCTTCTGGGCCATACATGAGCCATGTCATATGGTCTTAAGCCTTCCATTAAAGAACACTTCTTATATATTTTTTCAATTTAGAAGTTGAAAACATTTAGGGTTCTTAGACCCGGACACAAAAGTTAAACACAAAGCCACATTCGATCTACGCTCCTATACCTTGATAGAAAACTGTATTATCTATTTTTTGGAATAACCCATGGAATTAAAGCACTTACTATCTATAATAATACATGTTTACCCATTTGTTTCAAAATAAAATTTATGTATATCTTGTTTCCTTAGTCACTAGTTGGTTAACCATGGCTTTGAACTCTATGAGGGCACCACATGTGTTTGAAGGACAACTAATTTTCTTGGATTAAAAATATTACTACGTATCTAAATGTTCTAAATATGGGCACTACATTTAATACGACAAGGAAGTGAATAGTTTGTTTGATACCTCTTCTAAAAGCTAAAAGGTATCTGAAAATTTTACACCAGGTAATGTTACAAGACTCTCAACATACACATGATGTACTAATACTTTATATGTTTGAAAATATTGTTGATGTATAACGACAAATAATATTTGGCACAGACTCATAAGTATTTAAGAATGAGGTGATGGAGTAAGAAATATTCAAGTAAGAAATATAATGGGTGACGTGACATACATGATGATTTTTAGGTCAAAAGAGACGTTTTGCTTTGGTGGTTTACTATTTTGAAGTATTGAAATCTCTACCAAAATAACATTTCTTTCCCGATCCAAAATAATGCACGCAACACAAAACTAAAATTTGGTTGTTGGCTTCATCAAGAACATAAGAAACATGGTTTCTTATTGAAGAGGAAAGTTCTCGATGACAGTGCGGAAGGATCTTATCGGTGAGACTTGACCTAAGTCATATGATCTTAAGCCTCCCCTCAAAGGAAAATTTATTATGTAATGTTTGGCTCGAAATAAACAACGTCCAGTTTGGTTAGGAAATCAAATAAAAATTCATTTGGTTGTTCGGTTCAATTGAGGTTTGGGTTCGGTTCGAGTTTGAAATTAAAGTTCAAATTAATAAGAAACATTAATTAATATATATATTATAATATTATAGGTCCACGAAGCGGCTCTGATTGTTTTATTAGAATTTTTTAGGTTCGAGTTCGGTTCGTTGGGAAATCGAATTCGAAGTGATCTCGACTCGTTTTAAAAAAATCGATTTCGATTCTGAGCCTTGACTAGCTCAGTTCCTTTACACCCCTAGCCGAAGGTATACTCTCCATACTGGAAAATATGCTTTGTGCCATGTTTCCGGTCATACAAAAAATATGGTTTGTGGATAATATACTCATACCATATCATCTTCTACAAATGATTGTAGTGGATCCTAAAGAAAAACATTCATCGTGTAACTACGGGAATCGAAGTTCAAGTCTTTCAATTCAATCTGAAAATCTGGTTGGATTATTTAAGAAATTGAACAAATAAATGTTTTTAAAAAATATATATTTCAATATATTAGATATATATCAATAGTATAGCCTATATCAATATCAATAGTTATAAATGTTACCTAGGAATGACCATGATTCGGGTTCGGCTCTATTCCAGATGGACCTAAATCCAAACCCCTTTACATCATTGTTATCTAGAACCGCCTAGAACTCACGATACACTCGTGGGTCTAGACCAGTTGGTTATCATGAGTAAAGAGTGGGTTCAGATCTATTGATTAGTTCAAATATTTTTTTATATTATTATATAAAAAAATAAAGAAATCTAAATCATTGAAAAAATATTTGATGTTGATCAACATAAAATAACAAAAACTAATATCAATGATATTAAATAAATTATAAGTCATTATGATCAATTCAAAATTATAAAACAATATATTCAAAACTTACAAATAATCTCTATTTAGCTGGTCATGTGTGGTTAACGATAATAGAGATATATTATTCTTTTTCATCCATAATAATATAATCAAGAATATACTCTTAGCTTCATTCCATCTCTAATGCTAAAAATAAGAAAAATAATATTTGTAATATAAAATTGTCTATTTTGATTATTATATTTAATTATTTAATACAAATATTAAATATGCAAAAAATTATTTGGTTTATTTAAATGTTAATCACATTTCGGGTCTCGTTTTCGTCATACCCGACACCAACCTGCATAATATCCTAGACCCAAACTAGACCATATAACTAGACTAGACCGAGTATGGGTCTGGTTTTTACTTCATCCCTAACAGTGCGACCGCCCAATATGACATCCTTGTTATCGATTTTCAAAATATCAAGAGTTTAAATTCACATTAAAATATATCATATTTGCTATTAAATCTTTAATTCTAAATTGTAATTTATAGTTTAGATGTATTTATTTCAATTAAAAAAATACCAAGATTGTGAAGAGAATTAATGTTTTAGAATCTTTTTGATAGATTAATTTATATTTTGTGAAATCTTTTTGGGTCCAATTTTGTAAAATCTCGATACATAAACACAGACTCACCTCTATCTTTATTATTATATTAATAAATAAATAAATAAATAAAATCTGAAAACCACCGATCCCGAAGTTCATGGGATTCTGTGACTTATAATTATGGTAACTTATCTTAATAAAATTGTATTTCATAATACAATAAATAAACCCTCTTAGCTTCATTCCATCTCTAACATAACATCGCGCCCATTGTTTCATTGAAGAAATGGAAGTGATGAAGAAGAAACGCAACTTTGATTTCAGAAATGAATTGGTTTATTACAATCCAGTTGATGTATAGTTTCTTTACGATGAATTCAAACACGTTTGTATTTTTCTTTCTTGTTAGGATACTGTGTGTTGTTATTGTAAACATTTTCACATTCTTTCTGCAGAATGATATTGACTTAGGGAATTTCTTTAACGACTTGGAGTTCGATGATGACGATGAACGTAAGTTCATGTTATTCGTCATCTTTGATTTGTTGCATTCTTGTGTTTACATGTTGAAATTATCTATGTTTTTAAACTGCGGTTGAACAGATTCGACCGTGAACCACGTATTACACGGTCCAATTCAAAGGAAACTGTTATAGTTTTACATTTTAAATTTTTGAATTGATACGATAATTTAATTTTGTTTTTTTCAATATCTTTTTTTTTATTTCAATTTTAATTATTTACATATATAAACTCATTTCAATTATTTCTTAGAAAATTATTATGAATTTGTTTCATTTTCTATATATTAATGAAATTCTATTTTATATTTATTTTATGGGGTAGCACAATAATTTATTGATTTTATGAAAATTATGATATAATTAAATCATTTGAAAGTTTTACGGTTCAAACCAGTTGGAACCACGGTTTGAATCGGTTCTTTGTGAACAAGACATTTTCCAATTCGATAAAAATGATTACTTTAAAAACATATGAAATTATTGTTTCAGTGATTAGTTGTTGCATGAAGTTGAGTAATGAGAAAGGTATAAAAGAGGAAGAAGAAGAAGTGAGACGACCAAATAAGCGGATCAAGTTGATAATGTCGTAGTTTTCAAACCGTGTAGGACTCGGTAAAGTGTTAACAAAGAAAGATTTATCGAAATTGATAAAACCCGAACCAGAATATGTAAGTCACTTGCTTGATATCACTATTTTTCTTTCTTTTTACAAAAGTATGGATTATACTTGTTATTCTAAACATTTTAACTTAATTTTTGTAGCATGAGATTGAACACGGGGATTTATTTTTCGATGATAAGTTCTATGATGACGATGAACGTGAGTTCTTATTTTTCATTGTCTTTGATTCATCGCATTATTGTATTTACATGTTAATATTGTTGTTTATGTTCATTTTAGTGGTTAGTTGTGACTCCAAAAATAATGTGGAAATTCCAATGGAAGAAGAAGTGAAGCAANTTGCAATTTTTTTCATAACAGTAGTCGTTTTATACATTGTTATTTTATTCGTTATCGATCATATATATTGAATCCAACATGACCCATAGTCTGAGAAGATTGTTCTTAAATCTTGTCTGAGTGAGTGAGGGTTGGGACTTGGGGGTGGAAAGTTACGGGCGGTGGGGAGGCTAGGGCCGCCATGAGAGAATGGGTAAGGAGAGCATAACCCTAAATTACGTCATCCTAAACCCTAAAATGTTTATAATATTATATATTAATAAATATAGATTCGATCCGAGTAAAGGTTTCGAAATCATATCCGATACGATTTGATATTTATAGTTCACATATAAAAAAATCAAATATGTTTCGATTACTTCGGATATTCGAATCATCAAATTCTTTTACACACCCCTAAATCAAGCCATTAAAATTTAAACAAAAGTTGAAAAAAATGATAATAATTTGACGTACTACATTTCATTTTCACCTGGTACGGATAGTATTTGAAAAAAAAAGTTACAAAGTTAAACATATAATATCCAATACAATGAGATAGATGATACCCAAACTTAAAATAATTTAACTAGAGTTTACAATTTGTATTTAATACCCAAAATTTTAAAAGTGTTTAAAATAAATACAAATGTACCATAACGATTTTGTGATCTAATTGATCATTTTTATTTTTACAATTTTCATAGTTTTATTCATATTTTTTCTATAAATATTTTAAGGTTAATGGATTAAAGCATTAACTTACAATCAAATGTATCGTTTTTTACTTCCAAGGTAAATAATGAAATTATAAAGTTAGAGGTAATGATTTACAATATTTAAAATTTAAAAATCAATCACATTCTCATAATTTCTGCAATTTTAGTAATTTTCGATAATTGCAAAAATATTTTAAAATTTAGTTATCTACAAAAGATACCATTAAATATCAAATTTAGTAATGGATGATATAATATTGATATGACGGTATTGTTACGCTATAGATGAGCTTTTATGGGTTGATTGATAAAATATGGTCCCAGACAGTCTAGTGTGGTCCGAAGTTATTATTCGATGTAGAAAAAAGGGGAGTTGTCTTAATTAAATGGCAACGACTAATTTTCAGAGGAAAATAACTACACACAATTTTTTCTTCTTCTTTATCAGGTAAAACGAGTCAAACCAAAGAAAAAAAAATCAAGTTCTGAGAAATGGGTAGCGGTGTCCCTAATGAATACGGGTACGTGATGCTTGTTCTGGTTTTCTACTGCTTCATCAATTTCTGGATGGCTTTTAAAGTTGGCCAAGCTCGTCAAAAGTAAGTAGTTTTGTATCCCACATCGGATTTGGATCTATAAAAAAATGCATATAATTGATCAGGTATAAGGTTTTCTACCCCACTCTCTACGCGTCTGAAAGTGAAAACAAAGATGCCAAGCTTTTTAACTGTGTTCAGGTACTTCAAATATGTGAATATTATGTTTTTGGTCACTTTTAGTGATTTTTACAAATTTAAACTTTAATTTGGTATAGATATTCCTCATACTTATAATGTTTTAGCAAAAATAGTTTTCAAAATTTCAAAATTTGATAAATTTGGATCTCAAATGACAATATTTGGAGACAATTTTGTCATACATATTAAATTTTGTGGATTGTGTTTGCCAAATTTTATGAACTATGAGAATTAATTTTGATAAAAACTCAAAGTTTGGGGACTAGTTTTACTATTCAAAAACTTTGAGAATTAGATTTGTCAAAATTAAGAAATTTTGATAGATTAATTTGTTAGATTAGTTTATAAGAGATGGTGAATCATAATAAATGATTTATTTAAGTTTTTCTATGATATCTTAACTTAAGATATTTTAAGATGAATTATAATGATGTGGATGCAGAGAGGACATCAAGCTTCATTGGAATTTGCGCCTGTGTTCTTTATGTTGATGATTATTGGAGGATTTAAGCATCCTCTTATTTCAGCATCACTTGGTCTTTTTTACTGCATTACTCGCATTTTCTTCTTCTTAGGCTACTCAACTGGAGACCCTAAAAAACGCACAACTATTGGGTAACTTAAATTAATTACTTTATGGTTTAAATTGAAAGCTTATGCTTTTGAGATTTGTGATTCAGGAAATTTGGTTCAATTGGTATGTTGGGACTAATGATTTGCTCCATCTCCGGTGCAGTGAAAATGATCACAGGTCCTCAATTTGCTTAGTTTGTCTCGTGTTTCAGTGAATGTAATCGTGTACTTGATATCTAACCATCGAAATAATGTTTCAATTTATGAACCATGACGAATATAAACAGTGAGTTTACTAGATGCAAGATTATTGTTCTATCATGTATGATTTACATACTGGTTCAAAAATTAAACTTGATTAATATTTATTATAGCATTATTTGATGGAATAATAATAATATGATTTTTTACAGCAATATTTGATTGAAATGAAAGGTATAGTAAAAATATTTCATCTAGGAATAATAATAATATGAGTTTTAACCCCATCCGGCCGTTAAATATATGCTAAATCGGATAAGTCTATAAGTGCATACTAAAAATTTGGGAACAAATCCTCATGACCCATATGAACTAAAAATGAGTTAAAACATTATATTTATAGTTATATTATAAATAATACAATACAATAATCACAATATCATAAATAATATATATATTGATTTTTAAACCTTAAACTACCCATAAATCCTAAATTTTAAAAATATTATTTTGTAACAATTTTCAAAAACTGGATAATAATTTAAATGATATATGTGTTATATTACATAAATTTCAAACAAATTAATTTAAAATTTATTTTGTAAAATTTTATTTTATAAAAATTATGCACACAGGGAACCTATCATTAATTGAATAAAAAACTTATGATAGATTGCAACTTAGAACGTCACACCCTTCCTATATAACCATAAGTTCATTCAAGATAATTGAACTGAGCCCATTAAATGCATTTGTAATAGCCCAAGTGGCCGTCATTGCAAAAAATACAAATCGTCAGTTCAACTTCATCACTCTGTACTCTGAAAACCAAATCGCTATTGTAGGTTTCCGGCTTTCTACCGCGTCCTTTCAATAACCCGGAGGCCTAAATGTTTCAACGCCGGCAAATATTGACTATGTAAAGATGAATAAATGAAAATTGTGTATTGAATAATACAATTACATCACTATTTATACATGAGCAAATCTAACTGTTAAATTAGAGATTAGACTAACTAATGATATAATTATGCAATCTCAACATTCCCCCCTCAAGCTGATGTCGTATCAGGATTGACGAACTGCAGCTTGGACAATAACTCATGGAATTGTGATTCTTCAATGCGTTTAGTGAAGATATCGGCCAACTGATGTTTGGTATTAATATAGCGTAGATCAATGAATCCTTCTTTGTAATTTTCACGACGAGATGACAATCAATCTCTAGATGCTTTGTCCTTTTGTGAAAGACATGATTAGATCCAATATGGAGGGCAAATTTGTTATCACAATGTAGTGGACTCGGATGATTATGTGAAATTCCCAGATCTGATAGTAGATATGATAACCATTTCAATTCACATACAATAGAAGCCATGCTCCTATATTTGACTTCTATGGAAGATCTTGATACAGTGTTTTGCTTCTTTGTTTTCCAGGAAACAAGTGCATTGCCAAGAAGCATACAATACCCTGTGAATGATCTTCGAGTGTCTTTGCATGAAGCCCAATCGGCATCACTGTAGGCATGTGATTCAAGAACATTGGTGCAAGAATATTGAAGTCCACATGAGGGAGATCAAACGAACTAGATGGACTCCAACATTGAAATGATATTTTCTTGGTGCTTTCATGAACTAACTTAATACATGGGTTGCATGTGTGAGATCCGGCCGCTGAAGTTTAAGTATAGTTAATGTCCAACCAATCTTCGAAATGTCTCTGGATCATCAAGTAAAGGTGAGTCTTCATCTGCAATAGAAGAGAAGCCAGTTGGTAGTGGAGTTGTAGTAGGCTTAGCAGTGGTTAAGTTCATGTCTGAAATAATGTCCAAACTATATTTCATTTGATTGAAAAAGAGACCATTTGGAGAGTACGAAATTTCTAGCCCAAGAAAGAATTTTGTCTGACCCATATCATTGATCATGAATAATTTGTGGATATGAGATTTAACCATAGTGATTTTCTTCAGGTTTATGCCACAGATTAATATGTCATCCACATAAACAAGGAGGACCAGAAAATCGGAGGCAGTATCCTTATAAGTGAAGAGACAATGGTCGTTACCAGACTGTCGGAAACCAAAGAGAATGAGTTGTTTTGTGAGCTCCGCATTCCATTGCCTTGATGCTTGTTTCAATCCGTACAAAGAACGTTGTAATAAACAAACTTTGCTAGGATCATGTTTCTCATACCCTTATGGAATTTCCATATATACTGTCTCGTTTAGATATCCATGTAAGAAAGCGTTATTGACGTCAAGCTGGTGAATAAACCATTGTTGGGAGGTTGCAAGAGCAAAGATTAAACGCATTGTGGTGACTTTAGCCACGGACGAAAAATTTTCAGTGAAGTCTACCCCTTAAATTTGAAGGAATCCCATAGCAACCAAACAAGCTTTATGACGTGCAATTGTGCCATCGGAATGAAATTTTACCTTGTATACCCATTTGCATCCGATTGGGTGATGGCCAAGTGATAGAGAAACAATTTTCCAAGTATGATTTTTCTCCAAGGCATCAATTTCTTCGGCCATTGCATTGATCCAGACAGCTTGGGTACTAGCTTCGGTATAAGACTTTGGTTCTTGAATTGCATTAACATATGCCATAAAAGCCAGGTGTGGGGTATGAAAGTTTGGGGAAGAAAAGAAGGGAAAACTGGGTGGATAGATCGACTCAATTGAGTGGGAAGATGCAAATGTAACAAAATCAGTGAGCCACGGGGGTGGTCGTGAGGTGCGGGTGCTACGGCGTAGAGGAATTGGGATTGGGTCGGATGGGATTGGATAAGATGGAATTGGTGGATTGGAATCAAGATTTTCAAAATTGGAAGAGGGGACAGAGGAGGATGGAACTGATGGAAATAGAATAAAATCATTGTGGACAAAAGAGGATAGAGATGTATAATCAGGGAAAAGAGGAAAATGAGAGTTAATTGGAGGTGAAAGAATGGATGAATGCGGATAAGTTGCAAACGGAAAATTGTCCTCATAAAATATGACATCCCTAGAGACGAAATGTAGTATGAGTTTGAAGATCAAATACTTTATATCCTTTCTTTCCTGGTGAGTATCCAATAAAAGCACATTTGATCGCTCGAGAATAAAATTTATCATGATGAGGCAGATTGTTTTTGGCGTAACATAAAGAGTCAAAGACGCGAAGGTTGGAGTTATCAAGGAGGCGGCCAAAAAGACAAAAATATGGTGTTTCCCATTTTAAAATTGAGGATGTGATTCGATTAATGATGGACGTAGCAGTTAAGATGCAATCTCCCCAAAGATTAATGAGAGCAGATGGCTGAAAATAAAGGGCCCGGGCTGTTTCTAGGAGATGTTTATGTTTACGCTCGACAACTCCATTTTGTTGGGGTGTATGAGGGCAGGAGGTTTGATGGAGAATGTCTTGGCTAGAAAACAAAGAAATGGTTTGATAACTTAGAAATTCAAATCTATTTTCGGATTGAATTTCTTGAACAAGGGAATTATGTTGAGTAAATGCTCGATTTAGAAAATCTCAAGTAAATAAGGTATTTGAGATTTATGACACATTAGGAATGTCCAGGTACAACGGTTGTAATCATCAACAAGAGTAAGTATATATCGACCATCATTACGAGCAGAGGTGCGATAAGGTCCCCAAATATCCAAATGGACGAGTTCAAATATGCGACTGGTGATGGTATTGGAGGAGTGAAATGGCAGACGATGTTGTCTAGAGAAATTGCATATATCACAAAAAAATTCGAATTCACAAATCTTAAAGCATGAAGCACCTTACTTGAAGTATGTTATAATCGATTGTGCCATATAATGGGACTGTTATATGCTGTAAGGGCATTTTCAGATGCCAATGAAATAGGCAGAGAACCAGATGTATTTGCATAAGTGTTTAAGAAAGCATATTTGGTGTTAAAATGACGAAGCAAAGTAGCATCAAATGATGAGTGGTCTAAAATGTAAAGATTACCATTTACATGTCCAACATCGATAATTGATTTAGTCATCAGGTCCTGCAATATGCAGTGTGATGATGTAAAAAGAGTGATAATGTTTGAAATGGTTGCGAGTTTAACCACATATAGCAAATTAAAATGGAATGAGAGTAAAAATAGCACATTAGTCAAGGTAATAGATGAACTAAGATCAATAGAACCACTATGGTTAACTGAACAGATAGATCCTTCTGGAAGTTTGACAGGGTTAGGATGTGTTAATGGTATAAGGTTAGTAAAATGGATTGGTTTTGACAAATGTAGCTTGAGGCATCTGTATCTACAATCCAAAAATCCAAAGGCACGGATTTAAAAGTTTCAGAGGTAGATAGATTACCTGCAAAATCTGTCTTTGCGAAGTTAACTTTGAAGTACTAGCACCATCATGGTTGCGTTGTAATAAATGGTGTATTCCTTGTAGCATATTTAGAATAGATTCTGAGTGGAGTTGTTGACATACTGATTAATAGCAAGCGTATTTCCAGTGGGTTCATCTTCAGATACAGATGTCAAGTGGACAAACTTCTTAGGAATTCCTCTACCTTGCGCATTACGTAGAGCCTTATACTAATCTGGTATTCCAATAAGTTGATGAATATGGAGTAAATTGTATCATGTGATTATTAGTAGCAGTCCACTCCGTTCAGCCTGAATCATCATGGCATACGCATTGTTAATAGATGGTAGTGGATCTAAAATAAGAATTTGTGTTTTTGCGGTTGAGAAATCTTCCCGAAGTCCCATCAGGGATTGTAGTAAACGTGAGTTAGCTTGGTAGTTCTGTAGCATGAATGATAACTTGCATCTACCAATCACAGGTGCATATAGGCAGAGGCATCGCTCGGTTAATTGCTTCCCAAAGAGCAGCTGATTTTATATAATATTCAGCAACAAACATCGATCCTTGAGAAATAACTCTTACATCTCGTTCCAGTTGGTAGAGTAGTACACCATTTGCTTCACTAAATCGTGGTTATCAGAGAATGTTCTGATACCATGTAAAGATGGATAAATGAAAATTGTGTATTGAATAATACAATTACATCAGTATTTATATATGAACAAATCTAACTGCTAAATTAGAGATTAGACTAACTAATGATATAATTATGTAATCTCAATAGACTATTTTAATTTTTCAACTTTTTTTGGAATTTTGGATTTATGAGGTGCTTATTGTGAGAATTAGATATTATGTTTCGGAGGTGGTCTCGTAGCCATTTCAAGCTACAATACTATGAAATGCAGCGGAAATATAATCGAAAATAAAGAGCAGTAGAGGAGTCGCACAAATGAAACTTCAAAATGTAAACCCCACAGCATATTTAAAAAAATACATATTGGGCTTCTAGCCCATTACATTACAATTTGATAGGCCCAAATTGTAAGTTCAATTGATGATTAGCCCAAATACTTTCTTTTGCGGAATCATATTTCAATACTCCCCCTTGATGCTGCAATTTGAACTTCTTGAATCATCGGTAGATTTTTCTTGAATCAAATTAGCTCGTGTCTAATCAACTACCTCTAACTGTGAGAGTTTTGG
This sequence comes from Utricularia reniformis, assembly GCA_009725065.1. NCBI lineage: Eukaryota > Viridiplantae > Streptophyta > Magnoliopsida > Lamiales > Lentibulariaceae > Utricularia > Utricularia reniformis. The sequence goes on from RWGZ01001432.1 coordinate 72,486, forward strand.
ATTAGCTAATGTCTGAAAGCTTAATTTAAGTTTTGGAGATTTTACGATATTTTAAAAATATCGTAAGTACCTAGATTCTAAGAAGTTTAGAACAACATTTTTGGGTGTATTGAATGTGAGAGGCTTTCCCAATCAGAAAACATAAGACTTGCATCTTGGCCAAAGAAAAACATCGAGTTTGGACCGCATTTTTTTTATTTTTATTTTTCAATACCACATTGTTTTTTTTTGTGGCTCTAGTGCACCGTAACAAGGTGTATTCTTGACTGGAAACAGCAAACACGAAAGGAGCTTTTGGTTGTTGGAATGAAAAGAGTAGAAGAAATATGCTTTCTTCTTCGAGGGAAAAGCCTTCTGCCAGCATCGGAGGAGTTTTTTTTTCAGATCCGAGCTCGGTCATTTGGTCTTTAAACTCGTCTTTTCATTCCTCACAATTTACATAGATCTACAAAAGCAAACTTAAATTTTCAAGCTTCGAAACAAAGTTTGTGACTGAAAATTTTCAGTTTGAAAAACACGAAATGAAAACACATTTAGGGTTCTTAGACCCATACAAAAAATAAAATTGAAGCCACGATTCGAAGGACCTATGGCTCCGATACCATGTGAGAATTAGATATTAGGTTTCGGAGGTGGTCTTGTAGCCATTTCAAGCTACAAGACCATGAAATGCAGCGGAAATATAATCGAAAATAAAGAACAGTAGAGGAGCCGTACAAATGAAACTTCAAAATGTAAATCCTACAACATATTTAAAGAAATACATATTGGGCTTCTAGCCCATTACATTACAATTTGATAGCCCAGATTGTAAGTCCAATTGATGATTAGCCTAAATACTTTCTTTTGCGGCATCATATTCCAACACTTATTCGTTTTGGGGGGGTTTTTTATGCTAATTGCGTCATTCCTTTGCTTATGCTGATTCTATTAAATTGACTCAGATGATCCTTTTTCTGGTCCTCTTTTACGGCTACGGTAGCGTAAATTGGTGATCTTGATGAAAACTAACACAGGCTTAGACTTTTCAAATGTTAGATTTCACCCCACAAGCCAAATGTGAACTTATACCGAGATTTCATCTATATTCCTGTCTAATCACCACGTACAGGTGCATCCTCTTTTCTTACTTAATAAATGAATGTGTTGTTTATACGTTTTAGACACGGGGACACTTTTAGCAAACCCCATTTGACCGTGAAAATAGATACATTTCTTGCTCACCTGCTTTTTTGTTCATGGATACGTATCAAAATTAATCTATCTTGTATAGTAAACAAATATAGCCATCAAAATGAATGAATCAAAGCCTAAATCTAATACTGCATGATCTCTCTCTGATTCTAATTGTATTAACTGCAGATAAACTGTCAACAATAAGCCTGCATCTTACTGAAAATCTCCATGTTGTTAGATTCAAGCTTCCTAGTCTCAGCTTCACTGGAACTCTACCAATTAAATCCAAAGGAATATTCCCTATTTGCTGTTGAAGCTGCAGTGACTGTAAAAGCTCTGTAGCATCATCAGTCTCTCCTGTAAGTGCAACTCTCATGTAAGTAGTGTTTCTGTAGCCTTGATAAAACACCGGTAATGAACCTCGACAGAGTTCCGTCCCGGTGTACAAAACTGACAAATTGCTTCCATCTTCGTAATAAATCCCTATTCGTTGATTCGGATTTATCGCTGTTATATTGACATCGAACGTCACAGATAAGCTTGTATTTGTCCCAATACTAAACTGTGCTATTCGCAGGTCATCAATGGAGTATCCCGGAATTTGTGGATTGAAGACAAAGTAGATTACAGCAGCTAGAGCTCCAAGAACCAAGACAATAAGAATCAATAAGGCTAAACTCCAACAACAGCATCTTTTACATGAACAACATCGCTTGTTTCGTTCTCCGGTTGTGAATGGTGTTTGTGTGTAGTAATTTTGCTGTCTCTCGGGGTCTCCGTTTTCCGATGGAGCGTATCGGGAATTGTCTATTAACGGTGCGGATGGTTTCGGAGGGGGAGATGCTTGAGCGGGATGTACTTTTAGTTGATCAGCCATTGCTGTGGAAATGATGAAATGAGTAATGTGTTTTGTGTGGATATATGAAGTTTTTGAGAAGTGAAATTATGCGTAAAAGTCATTATATTTGTTGCAGAGAAACTTCTCTTTTGACTTTTCTTGCTCTATTGGTCACCAACTCCGTTAATTCCGTGTTTAAAATTACACGCTGACATGTCATTGTAAAATTAATTATATATTATTAATTCCAATCTCTTCATATATTTTTTCGGCATAAATTGGTATTTTAAAATAGAGTATTTATTGTTTTAGCTCCGCCCTAAACAAGAGTATTTTGTTTATTATTAAAATATTTATTAATACATTAATCTTAATATTACAAGAGTATTTATAATCTTACTATTATAAAAAACTTATTTAGAATAGCATTTATAAATTAAATTAATTTTAAATACTGTAATAGATCTTATACTTTATGTAAAAATTTGCAGTTTTTAAGCAGTGGTCTATTTAATCAATTATTATATTAAAAATAGGTGTCTAGAGACTAGAGTTAACAATTTACAATATTGATCAAATAAATTTTTATTTTATTTCATATAAATTATTTTTAAGAATCATATTATTGTTTTGACAATTTCAATGGAGACGATTTTAATTTCTCATATTGATTATACCAAATTTGACCTAATTTATTTAACATTAGAAAAAAATACCAATAGTATAGTCAAGGTATTTAACTTGTTATTTTAAATGAATAATTAATGGGGTCTTTGTCTTTCATAATTAAACCATTCTTCAATCTGGATCTATTTGTTCTACATAAATATCTAACCAATTACGAAGTCAATTTCCGATTAAAAATTGAAAATATACATAGTCTTGTATTTTCAAAATAAGAAAATTACGAAGATACCCATAGCTTTAGAATAGTATAAAAGAATCATTATTTAAAAAATTGTGTATTTAGCACTCAATTTTAAAACCATATTTATATTTTGGAGCATGATATTTATATTTTTATATAAATATTTTTAAATATTTAATTCTAATGATACCTTTAAAATTAATCATGAATGATTTTGAATGTTAAGGAGATCAAATTTGCAATGATCAAATTTATAATAATTTTATTTTAAAAATTTAGAGGTCAAATATGAACAATTGTAAAACATAATACTACTATACAATTTTAAAAGTTTGATAGTATTATTTTAAATTTCACGTTTTGATAAAATGCAAATATTTTTAAATTTTGAGAGTCAACTATATAATTATTAAATTTAAAGGACATTTTTTACAATTTTTAAAACTTAAGAGATGTATAGGATATATTATATCAATTTCAAGTACTTAATATTCAATTTAAAAACTTCGAGAACTTAACATTTACAATATTTTAATCTTCAGGTATCTCAAAAATATATTCCAATTTATTTCCCCATCCATAAGGAAGCTCTGAGTTTCATCTCAAGTCAGAGTTTGAGATACATATTAATAATTAGTTTAATTCAATTTTAATTCCTCAAATTAAACTTTATGATAATTTTGGTTCCTAAATTTTGAATAATACATTAGACATTTTTCAATTAACCAATGTGTGTCGATTTTAGTACATATTGACCAAAATATCAATGTGACATTTTCAAATTCATTCTTTCTCAACTCATTCAATGATTACTTTCTATCTTTAAATCCAACTTCGGCACCCCGCACATTCCAATATTCATAATCCAACATTCAACCAATCCTATCGTAAATTCAATCTTCAATCGTAACGTAAATCCTAACTCTATCGATCATATCATATCAATTATTCATAACAAGTTGATATGTTACTGAAAAAGTTTGTTATCATTGAAAACATAAATAAAATGTTAATGTTAAAATACAACGTAAAAAAGGTTTTAATGATAAAAATATACATATTAATTATGTTTTACATCGAATTTCCACGGTTTCTAATTGACATGTTAAGGGATATTTTCCACGGCATCTCTAAATCAACTTGAAATTTGGTAGGGATATTTTGGCCATTTTATACCAAAATTAACATACATTAGTTAATTGAAAGATATTTAGTGTATTCTTCAAAATTGAATGACTAAAAGTGTCATAAAGTGTAATTTGAATGACTTTGAATTAAATTCTATTAATAATATTCATCATTTTACTTTTGGGTAATGATGGCAAAAAAACTCAACCTGTTGGATATCCTATCATACCCTACCCGTGTGGATTGGATTTTTGGTGGGTATGAGGATGACAATGGTTTAAAAATGATAAACCCGCAGTGGGGCGTGGTGGATGTGGATTTCTACTCAAACCCAAATTCATACCTATTATACCCGTCAAACTTAATGTAATATTTAAAGTTTTGTATATCTAATGTTTGTATTCATGATATATAATTATGATTAAATTTATTATATTTATAAATTATTATACTAAGAATTTATCTTATCAATTTTATAAAATTATATTTGTTTGGATGAATGTATTTTGGTGTTATCATAATATTTTCGTTTATTTTGTGACCAATTATAATTTAAAAGCGATGTCCAAGTTTAGAAATTGTGTATTTTACACATGTTTATGAATGAACATCGACTATAAAATGACGATTTTCGTCCATTTTTTCGTAATAGATTTCGAAATATTAAAGTGTTATTTATATAATTTTTAATATATAGATATGTTATTTATATTATTTTAAAATTTATATATATTTTTACACTTTTTAAAGTTAAGTGATCAAATAAAAACGATATTCATATTTAAAACATTAACGGATATTAAAATCAAACAACAATTACTTAATCTTTTGGATTAAATATACAATTATAAATATTAGAGAATATATTTACAAACTTTTTGAGTTTATAGTTGTTTTATTATAATAATTTTTGTATTATTTTTATCATTTTATATTTTTTTACATTATTTTAAAGTTTCGATATGTTTATAAATATTACTGATAAATAAAAATAATCTATTTTACAATATTTATTACTTTTTATTTTAAATATTTTAAAAAAATATTATTGGAAAAAATAAAAAAAACATTATTTATAATTTTTATTATTTGAAATTTTACGTAGGTTGTATTATTCGCCGTGTGACGGATATTCGAAAGGATAAGATATTGATTAAATATTCAAATTCAATTTGGATTTAGAGCTAGCATGAATTTGAATTTATAAATGATGTAGCGAATATGGATTTAATCAAACTCGATCCGAACTCTATTCATTGCCATCATCACTTTCGGGAAAATAGACCAAGACACCCTCTTGCAGCAGCAATCTCATTGAACTCATAAACAAAATCATCTTTAAATGACAACTTTCCTCCTTCTTCCTCTTCATATTTCTTCTCTTCAACAACTCGACAACAATCTCCCAAGCTTTCGTCAACGATCGGGATTGGGAACGGATCGAATAGGATCTCAAGAAGACGAGATTCGCCACCTGAAGCAGCAACTAAGTCTTTTAACCTACAGATGGTGAATGGGACTGGTTCGAAGAAGCTATGATCACCGTACTCAACCGGAGTTGAATGATCGCTTGTTACTCAAATGTAATACCGAAAACCTTCATCCGAATCTGACTCGATTTGCCATAGCAATTTGCACATTTACCCAATTGCTAAATCAACTGCTTCAATTCCAAATTCGGAAGCTTTATTTGATCCAAAGCTGAACAAAGAATCAGTCCTTCTTTGAAATGCCAATCAGCTCTTCTAGTGGTTACAACTCCAGTTTTCTGGTTCAATGTTGCAAAGTCTGACTGCGAGAGAAGCATAGCATTAAGAAATGGTAAGACTTTAAAAGAGAAATGTAATGAAGTAAAGGGATGAAAGAACGTACTTTAAAAGCAATATACCCGGGGATCATAACATAACAATAAAAGATTTGTTTTTTGTACTAGTGTTGCTGCAGTCATCACGAAAACACCATATCTATGAATTCAAATCCCGAAAAAATGAACCATATATTCAAAACTGTAGAGCAAAAACGAATAGGGATTAATGGGAATGACCAAATAATGCGCAGAGAAATAAACATCAAAGAAAACATAAAAAATCGCTGAAATCAGCAGCATAGAAAGAACACAGAGCAAGGATAGAGATGAGGATGTTAGAATATTGATTCTAATTATGTGAACTAAATATTATGTGTTGTTTTCTTACATATACTATTATGCATGTGGACGTACATGTAAGTATTTGATTACATTTATTGTTATCGTAATAAGGTGAATGGTATAATTTGGTGATCAATATCATGATATAAACCATAGTCATTTAATATTATAATGTGATGGTCAATTATTAATGTATGGAATTCGCAAGTACTAAATTGCAATTTCTTGATATGCAATTAGTTCAAACTTCATCTATAAATAGATGTGCGGTCTCAATCTGAATAAAAAGCATAACAACAGAGTTGCTCCCTATCTGACCATCTTTTTACAATCAGGCTGAAGACTATTCTTCCGATTTCTAATGTTCTTCAAATTATCATCGTAATGATGAATTCAGGTATTGCTTCCGTTGCCCTATCTTCGATATAGAATCTCACTAATTCTAACAACTGATATTAGAGCTATGATTAGAATTTTGAAATTCTTCTATAAGATTTTGAGTTATTCCAAAACCTGCATATTCTAATTTCATTTAGTTATGTAAGAAAGTTTTGCGGATTTTGGAATCATAAAGTCCTAAAAGCAATTTTGTTTTAGAAATGAATTTTTGAGAATTCATCCGTACAGTATTTTGAGATTTTGTTTTTGAAATATTATGAATTTAAATTTTCGATAATGATTTCATAAGTTCAAGAAATCAATTTTTCGTAAAGTTAATGATATCGGAAGAATTTTTGAATATGAAAATTTGATTTTCGTAAGAATCTGGAAATTTAGTTTTCAAATGAAATTTACAGATTTAGAGAAAATCTTGTATCACTTTCCGTGTAAAAATCTGTAAAATGTGGAAACGTTAAATAGCAAGCTTACCCGTAAGGATTTTAAATTAAGCGAAATATGAATTTTGTATATAGAATTTAGAATCGAAGGAGAAGTTCATCTTCATGTTCGAAGATTCAGAAGATGAGTTTCTGGGTTGCTGTAAATTTTTATTACATTCATAATTGCCTCACAAAATGAGTGGTTTTAAAATTCAATAGCACGTATCAAAAAGTCTTGGATGCATTAATTGTGATTTTACGTTTTTCTGGCATGTGTCCAAGCATTTACAGCAGAGGTTTAATGAAAATGACAAGAATCTTTTGGACGGGTAAAAACAAGTTGTTACCTTGCTGAAGTTCTTACTGCTTTCTTATTCCTTGTCATTTTCATTAAACGTATGCTGTATTATGTATGGATTGTTTGATTAGTGAATAGGCTATGAGCATAATTCGCTCTTAGTCAAATAGTTTTCTCCCCAATTCCTGGGGTTTCCACTATAAATCGATGTGCCTCTTTATTGATTCTAGTTTCTTAATCGTTTTTCCCACAAAAAACAAATCAAAACCGAGTTCATTGGCTGACGAACATGACGACTGTTGGTACCCCATAAAAAGGGACCAGAACAGTTTGGCGCCATTCGTGGGGACGATTCTCTAATCCAATTTGAGTTTTCTACCAGGGATAGGATAATCAAAGGCATGGCGACCGGAACTTCGACAAATGACAGTGACGTGCTTCCCGAATGTCTCCCAGCACCAACATTCACTTTGTAGGATCTGGAAACTGTCGTCAAGAATGTGGTATTGGAGATTATGTCTGAGAGAAGCGGAACAGAACCACCGGTTGTTTCAAGCTCTGTTCCCAAAAGTAGAGGATATGAGAGTGATCCTGACGAGCGCAGCACTGATGACGAAGAAATCATCAGGCGCGGTGTAACAACAAGGAGGCCTAGATATCGGTCTACTCTTCCTCCCTCGGCCATGGCTCTAACTCCCGCTCCTGGAAATGATCAGGAGCAGATGGAGCGACGAATTGACGAGCTCACCAGGGAGTTGGAGAGCATGTGTGCGTTGAAGGATTGCGAACCTAATCTGGGACGCAATCCTAGTTTATTCAATAGGGCCATGGAGGCCTCAATCAGGCGAAATAAGGAGGATGACTGATGGCATAATCTGCATGCGGTCTAGACATCGTCCCAACAATCTGAAGGCATATCAGCCGACTTGGGAGATTTGATGCACCTCTTCTCTAAAGAGATCTGGGCAGCAGTCCCAGATCGGCATTATCGCAACCCCGAGGGGTTGCCGACATTTCGTGGTGACGGTGATCCGATCGATCACGTTGCCGATTTTCAATTACGCATAGGAACGGTTCGGGCCTCAGATTCGCTAAAGTGCCTCATCTTCGGGGCAGGATTATAAGGCAACGCCCGAACGTGGTTCAAAAATTTGTCGGCCCGATCCATACAATCGTATGGCGGATTTATTTTGGCTTTCTCAGAGCAGTTTGCTCCAAATGTAGGACCGCCCCGAAGCATGCAGGAACTATATCAATTGAAATATATCCCGGCAAAAATGAGTCTTCGATCCTTCATATAGAAATTCAATAGGATCGCTCGAGGCATCAAGCTTGAACTCCGGGATAAGATTGATATTCTACAGCAGGTCTTGGGACCGTGCGGCTTTTCGGCTAGTTTGGTAAAGAGCCCACCATCCACCTTGGGTAAACTTCTTCAGAAAATCAACAAGTATATTAAGGTGGATGAAGCGTTGAGGCTAGGCTATCGGAAACCTAGCGGGAATTCTGAGCCCGCAAGTGATCATAGGGTTTCCTACCCTAAGAAGCAGTCGCGAGAATTAGCTGCTGTAGGCGAGAAAGATGTCCCCCCGAAGCAGGAGGACAATCGGGTGTATTGCGAACTACATCATAATCGCGATCCCCGACCTTGAAGTGCCCGTTGTTGAAAGAGACAGTAGCGGCAACGAATAAAGAGAAGTCCGACCGGAATGGTCAGAAGGACAAGCGAGTGGAATCCCCCGAAAGGGCCATCAGGGTGACGACCGTCACAGGCCGTGGGGAAGGGATAATCGAGGAAAACCCCGAAATTATAATGATCGGAAGGAGGACCGACGGTCTCCTCCGCCAGAGCAAAATAGAGGCCAACACGGTCGAGAGAACCGTGGTCAAGGCCGAAGAGGAAGATGGAGGGGCCGTGGCAGCAGAGCCCCGCAGAATGAAGGTAGAAGACAAGAGCATGTCGCTCATCCACCTGCGGAAACAGGTGTCCAACCTCCTCAAAATGAGGCGGCACCCAGAGAAATAGCAAGAGATATTTATGTTATCTCCGGTGGTCTAAGAATAAATGAATCGATCCGGGACCGAAAGAGAACCGCGCGTGGAGACTCCGCTGAGAGCTCTGAATCTGTTGCGATGGTTAAATATGATCCAGCGGAACGGACCCCTCCCTTCGGGGAGGATATCACTTTCACTACGGCCGATCGGGAAGTGATCATCGATCCATGCGATGATCCCCTTACCATTACTGGAGTCATCGGGAATCGCCGTGTCCACAGGATCCTAGTGGACACCGGGGCTTCGTGCAATCTAATGAAGCGCGAAGTCGCTGAAATGTTGGGAGCTGCTGCTCATGACATCCCGATCGCTAATATAACTCTTTGGTCGTTCGACTAGAGGAGCGTCATTCCATGCTGGAAGATTTTATTCCCAGTCATCCTTGGAGAACCATCCAAGGACCGATAGGAGGATTTGGAATTCATTGTCGTTGAAGTCGACTTGGCTTACAACGCCATTATTGGACGGACCGACCTTAGTAAGTTCGAGGCGGTCCCATCTACCTATCATATGATGCTCAAATTCCCTTCCATTCATGGAGTTATTTCTGTCAAGGGGATCAGAAAGTAACTAGACAATGCTACATGAGCTCGTGCCGAATATTGGGACCTATCAAAAGTTCCTAGGTCGATCTTCTAGAAGAGCTGCCGCACCCGAGGCAAGCAATGGAACCCGTGGGGTTCAAGTTGATTAATCTGGTTGAGGATGACTCAACCAAAACAACTCGTATCGAGACACATTTAGCCCCTCTTTTGAAAAAGAACTGGTTCACTTGCTGAGAAGCCACGTGGATATATTCGCATGGACCCCGGACGATGTTCCGGGGATTGACCTATCCGATAGTGAACATCGGATCAATACCGACCCAGGAATGAAGTCTGTTAGGCAGAAGAGGAGACGCTATTCTCCAGAAAAAATCGAGATCATCCGGGCTGAGATGAATAAATTGATACGGTCGAGATTCATAAGAGAAATCCACTATATTGAATGGGTTGCAAACCCAGTAGTGGTTTCCAAACCGGATGGGAAATGACGAATGTGCATCGATTTCACCGATGTTAACAAAAGCTGTGAGTCGGACCCTATCCCCTTGCCGCATATCGACCGACTGGTAGATGCTGTGTCTGGCAGCACCATGATGAGTACCATGAATGCTTATTCCGGGTACCATAAGATCTTCCTAGCTGAAGAAGATCAGAAGAAGTCATCATTTATGACCGAAGATGGCGTTTACTGTTTTGTGGTTATGCCGTTCGGTCTCAAAAACGCTGGAGCAACATATCAAAGGTTGGTCAACAAAATATTTAGAGAATTGATCGGCCATATGATGGAAGTTTATGTTGACGATATGATTGTTAAATCTATGAATGATGAAGACCACCTTTCTTATTTGTCTCGTTGTTTCGAAGTATGTCGAAAATAAAAGCTTAAACTAAATCCAAACAAATGCTGCTTCGGGATCCGAAGCGGAAAATTTCTAGGATATTACGTTTCAGAAAAAGGCATAGAGGTTAACCTTGAAAAGGTGCATGCTATCATGGATATGCGACCTCCAAGAAACAAAAGAGAATTTCAGAGGTTTACTGGCCGACTCGCTGCATTAAGCAGGTTTATTTCAAAATCCACAGACCAGGCTCTACATTTTTTCAGAGTGCTAAGAAAAGCAAGCCATCTAGATTGGACCGAAGAATGTGATTGGGCCTTTTCCGAGCTGAAGACTTATTTAAGCACTCCCCCGGTGATGGTGAGTCCAACTTGTGATGAACCTTTGGGGTTGTATCTTGCTGTATCAGAAGTTGCCGTCAGCGCAGCTCTGATGACCATCCGAGACGATATTCATAGACCCGTTTATTATGTGAGTCATTCTCTGGTATCTGCCGAAACCAGATATTCAACCTTGGAAAAATTCATGCTGGCTTTGAAAAAAGCCGTATCCAAGCTGAAACATTATTTTGAAGGCCGAACGGTTTATGTCTATATGGATCAACCTCTGAAGGTAGTTCTTAAACAAAAAGATTTGAATGAGAGATTAGCAAAATGGGCTATCAAACTCAGCGCTATGTATCTGGAATTCTTGCCTCGAAGAGCGATCAAGGCTCATGTTCTAGCCGATTTTGTGGTCGAAATGACCCGATCGGCCATATATCTTAACCAAGGGGATGATCGATGGACGATCCACGTAGATGGGTCAACCTTCGGAGGAAGAGGAGCAAGCATTACCTTAACGACGGTGCAATGTGATCTTATTCATTCCGCAGTTAAATTTTCCTTTGGTGGAACAAATAATGTGGTAGAATACGAGGCCGTATGATCGGGAATGACTTTAGGTCGAAAAATGGGAGTTAGCAGAGTGCGAATGTTCTCAAACTCAAAGTTAGTAGTGGAACAGTTCGCAGGGAGATTTGAAACTCATGACCCGATGATGAGGTTATATTGTGCCAAAGTCCTAGAATTATCCAAAAAATTCATTGAGTTTTCTCTTGACCACGTGCCACGAGAGCAAAATAAGGTTGTCGACGCACTCGCCAGATTGGCCGCGGACATCTTGACATAGAGCCGAGCACTATTTCGGTCCACATCCAGGACCGAACTTCGGTCGAGATATCAGTGACCGAACAGGCTATTGAAGAGATCGGAGCTCTATGCCATGAACTCCAGGGCTTGAATATTAACGCTATTGAATCTCCTGGGGAACTCAATTGGATGGATCCCTTCATTAAATACCTTTCAAACGGCTATCTCCCTGAAGACAAGTCTGATGCCATAAAAATAGAAGTACGGGCTAAGAGATTTATCCTGGTTGATGGACGCTTATTTAAAAGATTTTTGATGGCCCGCTTCTGCGCTGCTTATCCCCTATTGAGGCTGAAGCCGTCATGATTTATGTTGATGAATGGATATGCGGCATTCATTCAGTGGCTCGATCTTTATACTACCGCATCATCAGAATTGGATACTTTTGGCCAACGTTGCTTGCAGATGCCAAGAAGTACACTAAACACTGCGCCATATGTCAGTACCATGCTCCGATTCCGCAATTTCCAAGGGCTCCCTTATCGGTTACCCCATTGCCCTGTCCGTTTGACAGATGGAGGATTAATATCTTCGGACCTTTCCCTCGGTCAATAGGGCAAAGAAAATTTTGTATTGTAGCGGTAGAGTATTACCCGAAGAGGATTGAAGCAGAAGCAGTAGCCATCATCTCAGAGAATGTTGTCAAACACTTCTTATGGAGGAATATCGTAAGCCGCTTCGGGGTTCCCCGAGCACTCATATCAGATAATGAGACTCAGTTATGTGGAAAGAGCATACGGAATTTATGCACAAAGTTAGGCATCATCCAACATTTCTCGTCAGTAGCTCATCCCTAAACTAATAGCTTACGGAGGTATCTAACAAGGTTATCCTGAAAGGATTGAAGACAAAGTTACAAGATTTTGGAGGAAAATGGCATGAACACATCAACGAGGTCTTATGGGCATACCGAACTACACCTCGCTCAACAACCCAGGAATCACCTTTCTCATTGATGTATGGGACCGAAGATGTTAGCCCGGTCGAGGTTGCCATCCGATCACCTCGGATATCTCAATATGATGAGCATATGAATGGTGAAAGAAGATTATTGGACCTCGAGATGATCCAAGAAAAGAGAGATGTGATTTACTTGCGGATGCGTGCTTATCAGCGAACTATAGAACGGGTCCATAACAAGCGAGTCCTCCCAAGGGAATTCTTTGAAGACGATCTCGTCCTCAGAAGCATTAAAGTGCAGAGGAATGTTGGAAAGCTGGACAAAAATTGGGATGAACCGTATCGAATATCAAAGAAATTGGAATCAGGTGCGTATAAACTTGAAGCGTTGGATGGTATAGAGGTCCCCCAAACTTGGAATGCCATGAATTTAATGCGATATTTCTTGTGAATTTCCGATTAACCTGTTTGACTTAATAAATGTACATTCTTTTAAACGTAAGCTGAAAATAAGTAAGTACAAAACAAACTATTTCTAATTGAGTGATGGACCGATCTTGAAGTTAGGTGACTTAGGACGAATCTGGACTGGTGACCGAAGCTTCTTATCCGCAAGGCTCTCAAGTTGTAGTGACCGCTCTGATGAGTCAGATGCTCCTGCACTTGCCTAGTCCCATGGATGAGTCGTGATTCTCCCAAAACTCATTACGAACTAAAACACTCCCTTCAACGGCATTCAGTCTTGAGAAATGGCCCTTGTACTTACGAAATATGCCACGAAAAGAGGGATGGGGGAAGTCAACATATCGAAACACAAGTTCGGTTCTATTATGGGACATGTTATGAGCAAAGGCTTGGCCAATATAACCTACGAGACTTCAGTAGAACCAAGGTTCGGCCAAAGCTTATAAAAACTCATACTGAACCTAGACCGCGTCTTTCTAATCAAGTAGTGATTCCAAGGACGGAATAAGAGTGATCCGCATACAATGTGAAACGACCGATCCAATCAGAATTGACATGAGTAAGCCAAACATAATATCTGGGACCGATATGTTAACACCCTATAAGCATCCCTGATCTTACACTTGGTGGTTAAAACACTCTTGTTAATATGAAACATATTAATTCACTTAAAAGTCGGTTATAACATTTTGTTATGACAATTAAAAAAAAAATTGAGAGAAAAGAGTTGTATATTGAAAACAAGGAGCAAAGCAGGTATAAAATACAACTGAAATTTAACTATCATGCCCATCGTCATTGTCTTCAATTCCTTGCTCCTGCTCCTGCGGTTCGGTCCGGGCCGCAAGCTGCTTCAATTCTTCCTTCTAGTCGTCCACCTTTTGGTTGACCGCTTTCTCCATCTCCTCAAAGAGATAGAAGAAATGGTCTTCTTCCAGAATAGGTTTTTCCAAAGTTGGAATAACCTGGAAGTTGCCATCTCTCTCAAGTAGCTCGATCGCATTCCATCGCTCGTCCGAAGGGGAAAGCCCGAATTGCTTTATAACCTGCTCTCGCATGTTATCCAGGTATTTAGCAGTATATACCCCATATATGTTATCCACCAAAGTGAATAACAGGGGGTACTGAGCGAAGCCTAGGACTACTTCCCGGACCGAACCTTCGGCCGAAGTGCGGGTTCTTGTCAACTCATCTTCCAAGTTCGCCTTCTCTTCTTGGGCCCGAAGGAGAAGTTAGTTCAGCTTATTTCTCTTCTCCTGGGCCAGACCTTGAACTTGGTTGACCTCTTCTTCCTTGGCCCGTAGCTTGGCTTCCAGATCAGAAATTCACCCCTGAGCTGTCTTCTCTATTTTCTCCAGCTCAGAGACTCTATCTGCTAAAAGCGAGACTTCGGTCCCATCACTTAGCAGTTCATTGTCCAATCGGTTCCGATCCTCCCGTACCGTGACCAACTCACCATATTTGATCTCAACTTGCCTTTTCGCAAGGTCAAGTTGATCTTGGACTTGTTGGGACACAACACTGCCACCCTGGTTCTTCTTCACGGTGATGGCAGTTGTGAATTCCTTCCTCAGCATCTGCATAAGATAACAATGTCAAAAAGTAAAGCTTTGGGCCTTAATATAAAAGAAAATTACCTTGGTCGTGAGGTCGAGGAAACCCTCAATAATTTCTTCCCTAGACATGTCCGCTTGGACGTTCTCTGGGTTCTGCTCTCCATAAAGGCGGAAATCCTTCAAGAAAGCACTTCTCAAGGAGGTTGAGACGTTCGCCTTAAGTTGAGGACCGGGGAGAAACTTCTCCACGGGAACGGCTCCCTGCAACAACAAAGCAACAGTATTAGCATTAATAAAAGAGTTGTTTCCGATTTGATAGAGGCTGGATAAGCTCAAAGAACGAATCCGAGCCGTTATCACCTCCTCTACCACTCTAAATACCCGAAACGCAGGCCCTTCCCCAGTCGAAGGCTGCCCTGTGCAGCGCAGGGTCAATGTGCCCGCGCTAGTAGTTTGGATCGGGGGGTTCCCTGACCCCGATGGGACCAGCATACCCCCCGTTGCTGATTCACTTTCATCAGCACTCCCCCGATGCTTCGCGTTGTCCTTCAGAAGGACGGACCGAAGCAGCAGCCATATGTTTGAACCATGAGCTAGGCATCGTCTCAGTTGAGTATTCAAAACAAATACATAAAGATAAGGAAAGAATAAAATAAAAACATTACTTCATACCCGATCCTTCTGATGGATCTGAGCTAGAAAACACCCCTTCGGGGCTGGGGCTCCGGCCCTACCCGCGACACCTATTTCTATAAGTCTTTTCTCCCGAAGTAGCTATGTTCGCTTAAGGCGTGCTTCGGGAGGGGGGAACATTGCAAGTGTATTTGCGGTGTCCGGACGAGAGGGGTTGAACCTAGTTCGGTTCAACTGGCCAATGCGTGGGTGAGTTATGCATGGCCACACCTTCAACATGTCCTCTTTGGGGACTTGTATCCACACATAACAAGACTCCCACGCATGGAGAGACTCTTCTTTATCCACTATAGCACACTCTTTAGTGCGCACAGCTATATAGTATAGTTTGCGGCATCCTAATAGTCCTTTACCCCTTCGGGACCCACCAAGAACAGGTTGAAAAAATGTTCTAAGGTTGAGGCCCTATTCTGTTGGTGGCAATAAAATATGAACGCCACTATATACACATAACTACTCGGAAACAACGCAAAAGTAGGGCAGTGAATTTCTTTAAGAAATGCTGCCACAAAAGGATGCAGCGGAAAACGAAGCTCACACTTCAAAGAAGTGTAACTGAACGGAGTAGCGGATGCCGGCACATTCATTTCCGCCGGAAGGAAACATGGAATATCTTCCCGTTCCTTCCAGATGGAATAATGTGCCGGAATCGAAAACTTAGACCTAAACTCCTCAATATCCAACTCAGACATGGCTGGGTATCTCGTTTTATGAGGAGCTATAGTATATACCTTAACGAAAATCGGAATGAAAGGGGTTGAACGTGAAACAGAGTGAGGGCGCAGAGAGCTCGATGGGGCAATTCTTCCTTCGCGAAAGGACGATGAGGAGAAACAGTACCCAAAACCACGATTTAAATATTAATTTCCCGACCAATGGTGAGCTGCCACGTAATATTGCCACAGACGATGGCAGTACAAACATACTCATCACACCTGCTGAATGATCGAATGTGAAGAGGCGCAAATCTGGATATTAATATTTTTTATAAAAAAAAAACAAGAATAAAAGTATAACACAAATATACGCTATGGAATCTTAAATATAAATTGATTCCTACACTTGTAAACTTAAGTGAAAGATCAGTCCCCTGGACGCTCACGACTAGCAGGTACGGTCCCATATTCTCCCGAATGTATAAACATCGCGTGATCGGCCTTGTATCACCTCTACGATGGCAATCAAGCCCGAGAGGCTAGTGATGAGAACTCTAGGACCGGACACCCTGCAATGGATGAGACCCAATAATGATTGAGCCGATCCATATGGTGGAAGTGAACTTGTGCAACCCATTAATAGACTTAAGGTATAACGGCCCGATGTTCTGCGAGAGAACCGAAGATAATCTTGGCGAAATAAAACGTTTTCTGACAACTGGCTCCGTGGTTCGGTCCAAACGGTTACAAACCCACGCTTTCCACGCTTCGGGCCTTCACACGTTTACCACGCCTTGGGCCCGATCACGCAGACCACGCCTCGATCCCGGTCTCGTTTTACATCGCGCGACAACAGTCTCTAACAAACCTGTCAGAGGCGGTTACAGAGCGTGAATTACACACGCCACTAACTCTATAAATACATAGCACAACGACGGAAATAGCAGGACCTTTTGGACGCGTAAGAACAGGCCGTTACCCTGCTGAAGTTCTTACTGCTTTCTTATTCCTTGTCATTTTCATTTAACCTTTGTTGTATTATGTATGGATTGTTTGATTCGTGAACAGGCTATGAGCGTAATTCACTCTTAGTCAAGTGGTTTTCTCCCCAATTCCTGGGGTTTCCACTATAAATCGATGTGCCTCTTTATTGATTCTAGTTTCTTAATCGTTTCCCCCACCAAAAACAAATCAAAACCGAGTTCGTTGGCTGATGAACCGGATGACTGTTGGTACCCCTTAAAAGGAACCATAACACTGGCATGTGTCCAAGCATTTATTAGCCCAATGGTTTGATGAAAATAGGGCCGAATTATTTCAAGATAATGATTTATAAAATATATTAATTTTAAAATACATTTTGTCTGATGTATATGAATGAGAAAATCAATTATTTATTTGATTTTCATTTTGATATTAGAAAATCAATTAAATTTTGATTTTCATTTATTATTTTCGAAAATCATTTATTAAATATATTTAATTGATTTTCATTTGGATATTAGAAAATCGCTTGTAAATATATTTAATTGATTTTCATTAGTTCGTAATAAAATATTATTTTATTACAATATTAGTGAAATGACATACTCATTCTTTAGGTTACTTTAATTAATTCTATTATGAGAAATTAAAACGATACTGTTGCCTAAGTAACCTCTTTCGTTGCGATTTTTCTGTGTTGTTTAATTATTAAGGTGTTAGTGATAATTATTCTACATGCGAACAATAATTCTACCCAAAGGTAGATTATTGTTTGGCCGTGTTTAGTAATCACATTAAGTGATTAGTGTTGATGATATACCAGTTTATTCATTGTGAGTTTTTAATGGACCCAAATGAAGGTTATTAACTTGGCCGGACTTTATTATCTCACTAGATCACTTATACAAATTGATCATTAGCGAGTTGTAGTACAATAGAAAGATTGATACAATTTGGCCAGATTAATTTGCTATTATGTCATTTTAAATATTCACTAATTTTTATTGTATCGTTATCTACATTCAGGCAACATGGTTAATGTTGATTACATATCTGCATCACTGAGCAGCATTCCGGTGTTTAACGGCACAACTTTAAAACCTAGAAAAATAAAATTATGGTTGTTCTGAGTTGCATGGATCTTGATTACGCATTTCGGTGTCATCAACCTCATTCTCTTTCGGATAAAAGTTCTGTTGATGACTAACTTTTGTACGAGAAGTGGGAGAGGTCAAATCGCGTAAGTCTAACGATCATAAAGAATACAATTTCAGAATCGTTTTTGGACACTATTTCTGAGGAACAAAACGCTGCAATTTTTCTTGAATCCTCTTGAACAACGCTTTCTGAAAAGCGATAAGGCGGAGATAAGTGTTGTTTTACGCAAACTTGTCACTACTAAGTATAAGTGTGATGGAAATATCATGGAGAATGTTATAAATATGCAACAGTGGGCAGGAAAACTAAAGACGCTTAAGATTGAATTGCCCGAAGATTTCCTGGTTCACTTAGTGTTGTTTTCGATTTCTCCTCATTTTGAACAATTTGAAGTGAGTTATAATTGTCAGAAGAATAAATGGACACTTAATGAACTCATTTCAAAGTTGGACTAGGAGGAAGAAAGGATGAGAACACACAAGACTGAATATGCTCATTTTGCATTGACCTTAGACAATAAGAAATGGAAAAAGAAATATACTGCAAAACCAAATTTACAAAAGAAACATGTTGGCTCTTCTAAGGGAAAGGAAGTTATTAATCATGTTCCTAAAACGAGACCGATAGAAATTAAATGTTACTTTTGTAATGCGGTAAACTCTCATATGAAGTATGACTGTCCTAAGTATCATGCATGACATGAGAAAAAAAGTCAGTTTTTATATAATGTTTGTATCCATACTGTTTTAGTTTATACTAATAGATGTACTTGGTGGTTAGATTCTGGTGCTACCACTCATGTCAGTATATCTATGCAGGGCTGCCTAAACTTCCGTCGGCCAATTGAGGTTGAAAGATACCTCTATACGGGGGTTGGTGATCCGGTTGAAGTTGAAGGCATTGTGACTTTTCGTTGGTTATTACGTACTGGTTTTAATTTGGATTTGAAAAACAATTTGGTTGTACCGTCTTTTAGACGGAATTTGATTTCAGTTTCTGTTTTAGACAATGAAGGTTATTATTTGTCATTTGGAAATAGAACTGTAAAATTGTTTTTTAATTCAAAATTTGTTAGAACCAGTACATTAGTACAACATGATAATTTGTATGTACTTGATATTATTAATGCATACAATGAGTCCTTTGTTACAGAAACTAAAAGTGTAAAACAAAAATTGTTAATCAAGAATACTTATTCATTATGGCATAGGCGTTTGGGTCATATCTCTTCTAAGAGAATTGACAGATTTATCTCTACTGGTATTCTTGAGCCACTCGATAAATCTGAGTATTCAGGTATTTGTATCGAATGCATTAAGGGCAAAACTATAGATCACAGACGAAAAGAGGCCGAGAAATCACAGAACGTATTGGATCTTATCCATACTGATATTTGCGGTTCATTCACTCCAGTTGCTTGGAATGGCCAAAGATATTTTGTTACGTTCATTGATGATTATTCTCGATATGGTTACCTCTATTTATTATATGAGAAATCAAAGATTTTGGATGCGTTCAAGTCTTTTATGGTTCAAGTTGAAAATCAACTTGGAAATGCTATTAAGGCTGTCAGATCCAATCGTGGTGGTGAATATTACAGTCGGTATAATGGATCAGGTGAACAAGTCCTGGACCTTTTGCACTTTACTTAAACGAGCGTGGAATTGTTCCTCAATATACAATGTCAGGATGTCCCAACATGAATGGCGTTGCTGAGAGGAGAAATATAACAATTCGTGATATGGTAAGAGGTATGCTATCTCATACTACTTTACCGCACTCATTATGGGGTGAAGCGCTTAAGACTGCAATATATATTCTTAATCGTGTTCTTACAAAAGCAACGAATAAAACTCATTACGAGTTGTGGACGGACAAATTACCTGTCTTACGACATTTGAGAGTATGGGGTTGTCCATCTGAAACTCGACCTAATCGTTCTAATGACACGAAGATTGATTTACGGACTATTAGCTGTTATTTTTTTGGATATGCGGAACATTCACGGGGATATAAATTCTACAATCCTACTACTCAGAATTTTTTTTAGACGGGAAATGCATATTTTTTTGAGGATGTTGAGCTTGGGAGGGCAAAAGATAATGATTTCACTTTTGATAAGGAAACCCCGTTTTATCTTCGACATCTAGTGTTGATAGTAGTGCTCAGTTTTTGATTGCTCATCAACAAGTTGAAGATGAACATTCGGATCAAGTTCTACCACCTCAAATTGAGAATGAATCAATACCGATTAGGCGATGCACTAGAAAAAAAAATAAGTGCAATATCTAATAATTATAATGTATTTCTGAATAAACATGAGACGAGTCCAGTGGGAGATGATCCGATCATTTTCACTAAGGCTATTGGGTGTTTGAATTCTCATAAGTGGATTACCGCTATGGCTGAGGAAATCAAATCTATGAATGACAATGACGTTTGGAACCTTGTCACATTACATGAAGGTGTGAAATATATTGGTTGTAAATGACTTTTTAAAAACAAAATAGATTCACATGGGAATGTTGAAAGGTACAAGGCTCGTCTTGTCGCTAAAGGTTTTACTCAGGTTGAGGGTATTGATTATCAGGAGACATTCTCACCAGTGTCATGTAAGGATTGTTTTAGAATAATTATGGCACTGACTGCGCATTTTGATTTTGAGATTCATCAAATGGATGTTAAGACTCTTTTCTCAATGGAGACATTGAGGAAGTCATTTATATGAAACAATCGGAATGATTATTGTCATGTATTAATGAAAATCTGGTCTGTAAACTTAAGAAATCTATTTATGGGCTTAAGCAAGCTTTTCGTCAGTGATACTTGAAATTTCACCAGATTGTTCTTTCGTTAGGTTTTGAAGTGAACATGGTGGAAGATTGTGTGTACCGTAAGTTCAGTGGGAGTAGATTTATCTTTTTTGTGTTATATGTGAATGATATTTTGCTTGCCCGTAAGGATGTACAACTTATTCATGAAACCAAGAATTTGATTTCTTCTAATTTCGAGATAAAAGATCTTGGTGAAGCGTCTTTTGTATTAGGGATCCAAATTTTCCGTGATCGTTCACAGAGAATTCTTGGGTTATCACAAAAGAATTACATCGACTAAATACTTACTCGTTTTGGTATACAAAATTTTAAATCGCATGATACACCCGTGTCTAAGGGAGATAGGTTCAGTCTAGATCAGTGTCCAAATACTATTCTTGAGTTAAAGGCTATGAAGGATATCACATATGCTTCGGCAGTTGGGAGTTTAGTATATGCTCAAATTTGTACTCGTCCAGACATTGCGTTTATTGTTGCAGTCAAAATGGTCTTTCGTTTTTTACAGAAAACGAAAGATTATATGCTTACATACAGAAAATCGGATCACCTTGAGGTCATTGGGTATTCTGATTCCGATTTTGTTGGATGCCGTGATACTAAAAAGTCGACTTTTGGCTATGTTATCCTTATAACTGGGGTGCGATTTCTTGGAAAAGTGTCAAGCAGCATTTGACAGCATATTCCACTATGAAAGCTGAGTATAATGCTTTTCACGAGACATCTAATCATGCTTTATGGCTGCGAAAGTTCATAAGTGAACTACATATTGTCATTGGAATTGAAAGATCATTGATGATTTATTGTGAGAATAGAGCTGCAGTTCTATTTTCGAATAACAACAAGAGCACGTCGAAATGTCGACATATTGATAGAAAATTCCTGATTGTCAGAGATAAAGTTCAATAAAATAAAATTAGTATTGAACATATTGGTACAAATGAAATGGTTGCGGATCCGCTTACTAAAGCATTGACACCATCGATCTTTCATAAGTTGATTACTTATATGGGTGTCGTTTGTGATGCTATTTGATTCATTTTTCATTTGTATAAATGTTCAATACTGTTTTGACCATGACATTATGTTTTGTTTCATGTTGATATAGAACTCTTCTCCGACTTCATTATGTTTATTTGAACAGTTGAAAATAGGTATGCATGATCACTTTAGCATGCAATTTTCATGCCATACAACTCATTTGTCTATGTCATTTAGTTGAATTAGTACTTATGATTGATGATGGTTGAATTGTTGTTTTGCGATGACTACTCCTTCAGTCTTTGTATTGATAAGACTAATGGACGAGATGTTTTAAATTACTATATTCATCTATGTACGCATATTTTGTACGGTAAATAAATTGTGAATGAAATGGGATATTTGGTAAACACATGATTATTTGTCCAAGTGGGAGAATGTTAGAATATTGATTCTAATTATGTGGACTAAATATTATGTGTTGTCTTCTAAGATATACTATTATGCATGTGGACGCACATATAAGTATTTGATTACATTTATTGTTACCGTAATAAGATTAATGATCTAATTTGGTGATCAATATTATGATATAGACCATAGTAATTTAATATTATAATGTGAGCCAATTATTAATGTATGAAATTTTCGAGGACTAAATTGCAATTTTTTGATGGGTAGATTTGCAATTAGTTCAAACTTCATCTATAAATAGAGGTGTGCTTTCAACCTGAATAAGAAGCATAACAACAGAGTTGCTCCCCATCTGGCCATCTTCTTACGATCAGGCTGAAGACCATTCTTCTGATTTCTGATGTTCTTCAGATTATCATCGTAATGATGAATTCAGGTATTGCTTCCGCTGCCCTATCTCCGATACAGAATCTCACTAATTCTAACATAGGACTCCGGGAACCCATACACGTGGAATCCCTGAGGAATATTGGACTGGCCCATGTGACAAGAAACGAACCTACAGGACCCAAGATTCAAAACTTGATAGTAATCCAATCCGTTCATGGATAACATAACTCGAAGGCCTAGCTAGCAGGACCGAAGCGGATAGATCGCACCGACCTTCCAAATTGGTCCATAATGGTTATCATCGTGCAACAGATAGATTGACCGTTATATTCGGACAACGGGCATCAACCACGTTTCCTGTCATGATGATAGCGAAGTTGTCAGGACAATTACATAGCGTTTTTCACTCACAATTTTTTTCTATAAATAAGACATGAAATGATTACCTAAAAAGGACCCCCTTCCATGTGGAGACTTAGATTTTCTGTATTTGCTCTTTATTGTTATCCTTTCAAAGCCTTTCATTTTTTTGTAACTTCACGGTTTTTTAATACAATTAGTTAAAAATATTCTTATTTTTAATTATATGGTTTTTTTCCTTTTCTTAGAGGTTTTCCATGTTAAATTGTCTTACTCTTTATTTTCATTTACATTTCATTATGATCCCCCAACTCTTATAAATCACAAAACAGATTCTAATAATTTTGGAATTGTATATCTTTTAGACCAAAACACATTTATATGAAAACGATAAAATATATGATTGAGATGCAACTAACGCCTTGAAGGTCGTGGTTCAGTTTACAGTAAACGGCAATTTTACTTTCAATTTAATACGCAAAAAAACCTAGACCACATCAAATGCTCTTCGCAGCTCTATATATCACTGCTTACCTGGAAGGGGGTTGTCACGAACCAGAAGGGGAGGGAATGTTTTAGAAGGAATGAGGGGGAAGAAAATAGGGGAAAAATAGATGAAATCTTGAAAATACTAAAAGTCTGCTGAAAAACGTACAAAAGGACCATATATATACCCAATTCTACAACGGTTATATGAGCGTTAACAAAAGTTTGAAACTAAAGATAGTTGTTGATCATCTTGGCCCTATCAGGGTCCAATGTCTTGATGCTCTTCAGTGTCTTCAATAGGAGAGGGTGTAACATTTCCTCCTCCTAAAGATGATCCTTGTCCCTAAGGATCAAATTGAGGGAATGCACTACGGATCCAATCCAAATCTTCCCAGGTGGCTTGTGTGGGGGATGAACCCTTCCATTGGACGAGCAATTAGGTTGCTGGCTTGTGATTACCAGAGATCAGGCGCCTGTCTAAAATTGTCAATGGTGCAATTGCTATGCTGCAAGAAGAACAGAGGTCCGGGGGATGTGGTATAGGGGTATGCTTCCTTCCTAAGTGTGCTTTTAACATAGAAACATGGAAAACAGGGTGAATTTTCGAGTCTGGAGGTAAGGCTATCTTGTATGCAACAGATCCAATTCTTGAAATAACAGCATAAGGTCCATAATAGATGGTGGCCAACTTTAGATTACGTCGTAGGGCGAGAGATGATTGCTTGTATGGCTGGAGTCTCAAATAGACAACATTCCATTCCTTAAAGGTAGGTTCTGATCGTTTTTTATCTGTATAATTTTTCATTCGCTGTCTAGACGCTGATAGATTATCTTGAAGGTCTTGTAGTAATTGTTGTCTATCTTTCCAGAAAGTAGATGCTTCGACATTTTCTGATATGATCGGGGAGTCTCCAGGGAAGAATGATGGCCTATAACCATATAATGCTTCTAATGGGGTTGTCTTAATACTGCTGTGATACGATGTGTTATACTAGAATTCCGCTTGAGATAACTATTTTGTCCATTGATTGGGATGAGCATGACATACTCCTCTTAGGTAAGTCTCTAAACATTGATTTACTCTTTCCATTTGACCATCAGATTGCGGGTGATAAGTTGTTGATAAGTGGAGTTCAACACCGACAGCCTTGAAGAGTTCTTCCCAGAATTTACTTGTGAAGATGGTGTCTCTGTCTGAAATAATCTCTTATGGAAGATCGTGAAGCTTGTAAACTTCTAAAAGGAAGACTGATGCTACAGTAGCAGCAGTATATGGGTGAGATAAAGCGCAGAAATGTGCGTATTTGGAGAATCGATCCACCACGACCATGATAGTATTCTTACTTGTAGATGGTGGAAGTCCTTCGATAAAATCCATACTGATACTTTTCCACTGCCTATCTGGAATGGGGATTGGCTGAAGCAATCCTAGAGATGCAGATCTATCAAAGTGGATTTGATGACAAAGATCACAGTTCTGAATCCATGAGATAATATCTTTTTTCATTCCTTTCCAATAAAAGAATGCTTTGATTCGTTGATACGTGGTTGTAATGCCCGAGTGACCTCAATTGGAGATGAATGTAATGCATCAAATATCTTCTTCTTTAATGTAGAATTTTGACCAAGACAAATACAATTGTTCTTCCTCATAATACCATTTAATAAAATATAATCTGGATGATCATCTGAATTTAGCATTTTCCTTGAAAAATTATGTGAAGTAAAGGGTCTTGATAATAGATGTCTTGGACATCCTGTAGCCATGATGGCTTGAGAACTGATATGGAAAGGATATGTTCTCTCCTAGAGAGTGCATCCGCTGCTTCATTTTATGTACCTTGTTTAAATTGAATCTCAAATTGAAAACCGAGAAGCTTAGCCATCCACTTTTGTTGGAAAAGAGAACCGAGCTTCTGATCTTTAAGATATTTAAGATTATGGTAATCCATACGAACAATAAATGAATGTCCCATAAGAAAGTGCTTTCACTTGATTGCTTGGATCATGGCGATGAGCTCTTTTTCGTAAACTGAATGTCCCATAAATTTAATTCCGAGGCTCCTTGAGAAGAATGATATAGGATGGCCTTCTTGGGATAGAACGACTCCAATCCTATAATCGCATGCATCTGTCTCTACAACGAATGTTTTCTGAAAATCAGGTATGGACAATACCGGGGCAGAAGAGATGATTTCCTTGAGCTTAAGAAAAACAGAAGTGGCATGATCTGTCCACTGGAAATTGTCTTTTTTGAGTAAGTGAGTTAGAGGTTTGCTAACAATACCATACCCTCTGATAAACCTATGATAATATCCTGAAAGTTCAAGAAATCCCCTTAATTCTCTTAAGTTGATGGGAACAGGCCAATGGATTATATCCTTGATTTTTGCTGGATCAGTTGACACTCCTGCAGCTGTTATAATGTGACCAAGATATCCTATAGAGGTTTGTCCAAAAGAACACTTCGAAAGCTTCGCAAATAGAGCATTAGATTGCATAATATGTAGTGTTTGTGCTAGGTGTGAAAGGTGTTCAGACCATGTTTTACTATAAATTAAAATATCATCAAAGAAGACAAGCACAAATTTCCTAATAACATCCACAAATATTGAATTCATCATGGTTTGGAAAGTAGATGGTGCATTAGTTAAACCAAACGGCATAACCATAAATTCATAATGTCCTAGATGCGTTGAAAAACTAGTCTTATATATATCATCGGAAAGCATACGTACTTGCAAAAAACCAGAACATAAATCTAGTTTAGAAAAAATTTTGCTCCATGCAATTCATCAATAAGAGGGATATGGAATTGATTTTTTACCATCATGCCGTTTAGATACCTGAAATCAACGCACATGCGCCAACCTCCATCTTTTTTAGATACAATGAGTACTGGAGATGAAAAAGGACTTTGGTTTGGTCTGATAAGACCAGATGAAATGAGCTCTTTAATAATCTTCTCAAGTTCCCCATTTAGATGATGAGGAATGAGGTATGGTGGAAACTTTTTTGGTTTGGCATCAGGAATCAATGTAATGTTGTGTTCAATGCCTCTGTGGGGAGGTAATGTATCAGGTTCTTTAAAAATTCCAGCATACTGATCCAATATGAATTGGATGTCATCATTCGGTTGGGGGTATGAAATTGGAGCAGCCTCTACACAGAATAATTGAGCAAGCCAACAAACGTATGTGGAACGGATGGACTTCGGAATATGATGGGCGCTTATGACGGAAATTTCTGCCGAGGATCCAATACATGGGAGCTTTATAGTGGTGCCTCCAGAACTAACAGAATAAGTCATAGTTCGATAACTCTAAGAGACTGGATCATGTTTTCGTAGCCAATTGCCTCCAAGGATCATATCATAGGCACCTTTTAAGTTGAACAATCTGAAATCAAAACAAAACTCGTGCATATTCATAGACCAACAAAAATTTATGCATATCTTATCACTTATAGTTCGTGTTAGGAATGGAGGTCGGGTGATGGTGAAAGACCGACCCGGGGGAACCTAACATGAAGCGGTGATGTTGATCGACTTGATGGATCTCGGATTTATTAAGGATATCGATCGGACGATTGTGATGAGTCTATTTGATAGATTTCAGATTAGACTTGAATCGGGATTCGAGAGTATCGAGGGGAAAAATCTTTCCTTAATTGACGCATTAAATATATGGAATAAAGATATTGAGATATATCTTATTGGTTATATATATGGAAGAAGATATGAAGATATATTCTGTTGGTGATATATATGGAATAAGATATGAAGATATATTCTGGAGATATATATGGAAGAATATATGCAAATATATCTTGTTATATATATATGGAAGATGCGGTCAAAAATATGGAAAGATAATATTGTAGAATATTCGGTAGAATATTTCCTAGATTATATCCTAGTTGAACTCTATAAATAGAGGTCTCATGAAGACAATTGTAATCAATCAATTCTATTCTTCTTGTAATAGTGAGTTCAGGCCGAGGTTTTTCTGTCACGTGGTTTTTCCCGGTTTTGGGTTTCTACAGTAAATCTTGTGTCTTTTACATTTCTTCATTTACATTCGGTTTTCATCGCATTAATTCGATCCGACCCTAGATAACGGGAGACCCCGGATAACATGAATTCTTTTCTTCTCCGGGAAGGAGGGAATTTTCCAACAATTGGTGGTGGCTGTGGGGTTGTCCCGTGGGGTAGGTTGTGACGGATCATGGCGATGGAGGAATACCGAGTTATCTCGAATATGTTTGATGGCGACGACTATCGGTATTGGAAGATGCAGATTAAAGGAACTCTACGACGGCATGATCTCGGAGCGGCTCTGAAGAAGGATAAACCGAAAGAGATGGAGGATGCCGAGTGGTCGAGAATCGACGAAAAGGCTCTCGGGTTCGTGGTGGAGACTTTAATGAGAAACGTTGCTTTTAACGTTCCGATAAAACCACTACTTACGGGATGATGAAGGCGATTGAAGATATGTATGCAAAGCCGACATCAACAAATTTAGTGCATCTTGCAAAGAAACTTTACACCTTGAAGATGGCCGAAGGTGGTTCAGTTTCCAAACACTTGAACGAGTTTAATAATCTTTCCGGACAACTTGCGTTGATGGAGCACGAAATCAAGGATGATCAATTGGTAGTCCTTTTACTTGGAACATTACCGGACAGTTGGGGGACCACGGTCGACGTGATCAGTAGCCAACCGGGTAAGTTAAAGTTTATCGACGTGCGGGATCGGTTGATCAGTGAGGAAGTGCGGAGATCCAGTCGGGAATGCAATGATCCTGCTGCTTTGGCAACAGAGTCTGGTCGGTATAATAACCGATGGGGCAAGGGAGGACGTGATGGCGATGACGATCGGGATGATCGGTCAAAGGGAAAGACTCGGGTGAAGTCTAAGTCACGTGGCGAACCGGAGTGTTGGAATTGCGGAAAGAGGGGGCACTTGAAGAGAAAGTGCAAGGAGAAAAGAAGGGATATATCGGCGTCGGTTGCCGAGACAGACGATGTACTAGTCGTGTGCATTGAGAGTCCGATTGAATCATGAGTATTTGACTCGGGAGCATCATTTCACATTTCATCCGATAAAAGCATATTCGTTAATTTTGCGGGCGGAAATCATGGAAAAGTCTACTTGGCGGACGGGAAGGCGCTGAGAATTATAGGTCGGGGAGACATACCGATCACATCTAACGGTCACAGTTGGTTGTTAGAGGATGTAATGTATATTCCCGGTCTTAAGAAGAATTTGATTTCGATGGGCCAGCTTGACGCAAAGGGGTATCGAACGACTTTTGGAGGCGGATGCTGCAAAGTGTCGAAGGGATCAATGATCGTGGCCAGGGGAGTTAAGTCTGGAAGTGTGTATGTGGGGGTCGGATCCATAGCGGATTGACCGGGTATCACAAAACGCAAGACTAAACGAGGACATGTTCGAAATCGACACAAGGGTGAAGATGTGGTAAAACCGGCATTGTCGAGTGGGAGTGGAACACCGGTAAAGGTGGATCGGTCGGAGAGGCCTTCGGGAAAATCAATCGATGAGAAGATCGATGATAGCAAGGTTGATCGGTCGGAAACTGATCCGGGTATGGTCGATCAGACGGCAGATCGGAATACAGGGGAATCGTTAGCTTCTGCGGTTAGGCAATGGAGGGCGAGGAAAGCTTCCTAGGAGTGGGAGTTTGCCCTGAAGGACGAGAAAGTGTCCTTGGAGGCCAAGACTTCGGTTTTGGGGAAGTTGACAGGTTTTGTCACTTCGGTTAAGTTAGGGCTGAGGCATGCCCTAACTTGGTTCACCAGGTGATTTGGTGAACGGGGACATTCGAGGGTGGACACTTACCTCGAAAGTCGGAGGCGAGAGTTGTTCAACTCTCCAAGGGCATCGTGTCGGTGCATAATTGTTGGGTGGACTACTTAAGAAGAATAAAAGATCACCCAATTCCAAGTGGGAGATTGTTAGGAATGGAGGTCGGGTGATAGTCGAAGGGCTCGATGGTGAAAGACCGACCTGGGGAAACCTAACATGAAGTGGTGATGTTGATCGACTTGATGGATCTCGGATCTATTAAGGATATCGATCGGACGATTGTGATGAGTCTATTTGATAGAGGTCGGATTAGACTTGGATCGGGATTCGAGAGTATCGAGGGGAAATATGTTTTCTTAATTGACGCATTAAATATATGGAATAAAGATATTAAGATATATCTTATTGGTTATATATATAGAAGAAGATATGAAGATATATTCTGTTGGTGATATATATGGAAGAAGATATGAAGATATATTCTAGAGATATATATGGAAGAATATATGCAAATATATCTTGTTATATATATATGGAAGATGCGGTCAAAGATATGGAAAGAGAATATTGTAGAATATTTGGTAGAATATTTCCTAGATTAGATCCTAGTTGGACTCTATAAATAGAGGTCTCATGAAGACAATTGTAATCAATCAATTATATTCTTCTTGTGATAGTGAGTTCAGGCCAAGGTTTTTCGGTCACGTGGTTTTTTCCCGGTTTTAGGTTTCCACGGTAAATCTTGTGTCTTTTACATTTCTTCATTTACATTCGGTTCTCATCGCATTAATTCGATCCGATCCCGGATAACGGGAGACCCCGGATAATGGGAATTCTTTTCTTCTCCGGGAAGGAGAGAATTTTCCCAACAGTTCGATGGCCACTGGCAGTCTTGACTGATAAGGGTGGTGCTTCTTCTGTTGGTAAGTGAAGTGATACTGCAAATTTTTCATCTAGGAAGCTAGTAGTGCTCCCATTATCGATCAGAATGTGAATATTTCTTGAATTGTGATATCCCATAAGCCTAAAGTGATTTTCTATTGATTCCCCTTGGATAGCGTTGAGTGAAAGATGAGGGTGGTTGTCTTCAGTTCTGGAGAGATTAGATGGAATTGGGAGGATAAATGATTCAGGAGCTTCAATAATTTGTAAATCCTCTTCTTCTTCTTCTGACATTAAGTAAAGTTTCTTGTTGGAACATTTGTGCCTCTGGAATAGGGTGCTCCGCATTTGAAGCATAGTTTCTTTTCGAACCTTTCACGTACTACATCATCAGGAATGAGATGTCTAGGAGGTCTGGGACGGTTGGGTGAGGGGTAGGTCACGGGTGATAATCCAACAGAATTTCTGAGTGTATTTGGCCGTGGTATGGTTTTAAATAGAGCTGCATATTCTTCATCTTTACCCTTCACAAATTGTATGATGTCTTCTTCGGAGTGTAAATCAGCAAACGTAGCTGCTACACGAAGTTATTCCTTTAAATCGTCGATTAAAACTGTCTTAAAATTCTCTGGTGTAAAATTTGGGTGCATAACCGCAACATGGCTTCTGAGTTCATCATACTTGTCTAAATATTCAGTCAAGGATCCATCTTACTTCATATGCATAACATCAGTTAGGACACACTAGAATGCAGTGAATCGAAGCGTTGTAATAATGCTCTCACAAATAAGTCCCAATCAGCTGAGGGTGAAGTGACTCTATACCCTTGTAACCATTTATCAGCTTTACCTGTGAATGATATCGTTGCGTAGTTCAACCATTCCTTTCTGGGAATTTGCCTCATGACCGTGAAATACTGCGTGATTCTTCGTAACCATCTTCTAATATCAGTTCCATCGAAGTTTGGAAGATCTAATTTTGGCCTTTGTAATTTTCTTGAGTAATTTGTCCTTCCGGCTCCGTTGGTGTATAAGGTGCAGCTGGAGAAGGGTTGGTTGGAGGGTTATTCATCCCTTGTACAAGGATGGATTTTTCCTCCACAAAGACACACATTTGTTGACAAAGGGACATGAGTTGAGTTTGGACTCAATCGTTATTTTCTTTTATACTCCTGCCCAAGTGTTGTTCTAGAACTTAAACTGAAGTCTAGATATCCAAATGGATTTGATCCAAATGATTCTGGAACTCATGTTGAGAGGGGCTTGGGTTTGGCATGTAGGCGTCCAAACAGTCAATATCCTCTGTTTCGGTCTGCAACCCGATGTTGAGTTTAACCTAATTTTTTCTTTTTAAGATCCAGTTTGAGGTTCCGATACCAATTGTCACGAACCAGAAGGAGAGGAGATGTTTTAGAAGGAATGAAAGGGAAGAAGGTAAGAGGAAAACATATGAAATCTTGAAGATACTAAAAATCTGTTGAAAAGAGCATATATATATACCCAATTCTACAATGATTATATGACCGTTAACAAAAGTTTGAAACTAAAGATAATTGTTGATCATCTCGACCCTATCGATCCAATGTCTTGATGCTCGTCACTTTCTTCAATTGCGGAGGGCGTAACAGGGGTTATCAGGGAAAGGACGCCAAACGATCGCACTAGCGCTGGAGAAAGGGAAAATTGAAATTTGTTGTGAGAATCAAATTTCTCAACTTTCACATCTCGCCATGGGCCGACTCGAAAGCGAAGGAATTAAGAGATGTATGGTGAGGGTGACGATTGCGACGAATGTGAAAAGAAAATGAAAAAAGAGAAGAATCGAAGGGAAGAACTGAAGGAAGGTGACGCGATCGAGGAATCTGGTGCAAATACAAAGTATTTTGCAGCCCAACAATTTCTTTCAGAATTTCAGGCATTTTAGATAAGAAGAAAAATTGGGGACAGTGAGAGTGAGAATTGAATGGCGGCACAAATTCTCCGGCAAATCAACGCCACCGCCGCTGGTTTCCTCCGTCGGACGAAAACTTCCTCAGCCGAATATGTAGCTTCAAGACCCAGAGATCCAACATTCGAGAAACTAATGGAGAAATACAAGAATTTACTGAAGGTTTTCTCCATACAAGACCTCATCCTTGCTTCTAATTCCAATCCACCTTCCGTCTCTCTCGATTTCCTCAGCCGCCTCTCTCAGAGACTCCGTCTTAATCGCGGCCCTGCCGCCTTTCTTCGTAATTACCCTCATGTATTCAATATTTTCAGCCACCGTGTTAATCTCACCCCTTTTTGCACCCTCACACCCGCTGCTCTCAACATCATTCACGAAGAATCAGAGGCCATTAAAGATTCACTCCCTCTTGCTGTAACACGTTTAGTAAAGCTTCTATCTATGTCCCCCACAAAAAAGCTACCACTTCGAGCCATTTTCAAGGTCTGGAAAGAATTTGGTCTCCCTGATGACTTCGAGGATTCAATCATCGCGAATAATCCTGAAATATTTTCACTCCAAGATGGAAACGAGCCAAATACTCATTATCTGGTTCTCAATAACAGTGAAGATCACAAAGACTGCTTAGTTCCAGCAGTTGATAACTGGAGGGTCGTAGAGTGTTGCAAAGAAGATTGCAAATTCGATAGAACGACACTGCAACACAGCTTTAAGCAGGAGTTCCCTCCCGGGATGCTATTAAAGAAGAGTTTCAAGATTAAAGTTAAGAAATGGCAGGGATTGCGTTACACTGGTCCTTACGAGCTTCAGAAGTTAGAACAGAAAAAGCATAAGAATGTATTGATGAGAAAAGAGAAAAGGGCAGTTGGGATTATGCATGAATTTTTAAGCTTGACAGTGGAGAAGATGATTGAAGTTGAGAAATTTAGTCAATTCAGGAATTGGTTTGAGATTGAATCAAATGTTAGAGACGTGTTCANTGGAATATATAGAGTTCTCCACCGTAGAGAAAACATTCAAGGCAAGAGGAGATTACTCCATTAGCTTTCGATTGATCACCACATCTTGGGCATGAATCTTTTGATGTACTGGATTGTGATGAACTGAAGATAAACCGATCTAATTGCGTTCCTGTACCAATCTCATGCCCCCCTCCACGAGTGAAATGAATCACATTCCCATCTCCGATATAGATTCCTGAACATTTCATAATACAAAAACCAGTGATTTGCTGTACAAGAACATTGTGACATTTCAAAACAAACAAAATCTTAAGGCTATAAAGCGTACAGTAGAATCAAAGAACTCAATCACTGACCCATGAAAAATTCTAAAACAACAGTAGCATAACTACAAAATCGCATCTACATACCCAATCAGGCGAAGAACAGGGGTTGTAGATCTACTTCAAATTAATTAAAAAAATGGGGTTGAATCACTGAACGCAATCAAAAAGAAAAGAACGGACCATGGTGAGCGAAGAGGTAAGAATTTCTCCAACTATAGATATGGTCACCGGGCTTGATATCATCTATCTTGATCTTGTTTGACAACAGTCCCACCATTGATGCGATTCCCGGCCTTGTTTGAACTTGAAGAAATGGGGTTTTTAGAATTGAAGAATTGTCCCCCTTCCTCAGCAGCACAGCAATATAGCAAATCCGCGTTCTTTCTTCGTCATATTCGAATCAAACCAACAGACGGACGGGCGCTTTTTGATAAAGGTATCCTTCGAGATTAAGTTACGTCGTTTTCGATCAAATCAAACACGTTACGAATCAATCGTTGCCGTTGATTGATTAACTATAAATCCGATTGGACTAGATTACAGAATCACTATAAATTAAATACTAAAAAGTAATTTATTTTTTTAATATATTGATTAATGGATAACCCAATTTTTATAATTTTTGTAATTTTTTTGTATGTTTTATGAATGTAATAAATGTAATATTTAAATATCGATCCCATATTTTATTTTATTTGGTAAAATAAATTCTAAAATTTTTGTTATAGTATAATTGGTTGTTCAATATTGTAAATTTGATTATTAAATTTGTCAAAATATTAAATTAAGTGATTAAATATATATTTACAAAATTATCAACTTTGTCAATTTTCTGAATAAATTATTGAAATGAATTCTAGTTATAATAATTAGATTTATAATCATAACACTAACACTAAGTAATTTACATTCTAAGTATAACGCATTTATGAAAATGAGGGTTTTGATCATTCTCATAAATATAATGCATTATTGATATACAAAACATCAAATTTCCTCAATTAAAATAAACTCTACCCACTTCTTCCAAAAGAATGTTTCAAATTTCTTCGAAAATTTATCGATAAACTATATTTCTATTTTAGGGCAAATTGATTTGTTTTCTAAACAATCTCTTTTTAAATTTTTAGTATGACAAAAATGTTTTTCAATACCTATAATATATTTTCAAAAATATTAACATTATTAATTCTACAACTCATTATTATACGTCAGAAAACTTTAAGCATTCTGATTATTAAAATTTATTATCATAATTCATTTTACAAGCACATTATCATTCATAATAAAATGCATCATTTTATCATCAATAAATAAAATGTATCTTATTACACCTTAAAATTATTCAACTAAATATTATATTATTAGTATTATTAAAAAATATAACAAAATTGTATTCACACCATATAAATTTTATATGACAAATAACAAATGACAATGAATGAAAAAGCAATGTTTTAAATTTCCGATATACCGAAAATTTCGGGCGTACTAGCTATGGCCAATATTTTGGCAAAATACCGACCGGTACGGGTTTTTCCGGGTTGGGTTAAGTTTTTGCGGGTTGGGTCGGGTTTTGTATTAAAAAATAAAATATGAATATTTTATAATTTAATTTATTTTAATATTCCGGCACGGATCCGATATATATCCAGTATACCAGAAACATATACGGTATACCGATTCAGTGAGCTTGTCCGGTATACCAGCCGGTACAGGTTTTTAAAACATTGTGAACAAGATCATCAATAAGGAAATTGAATAATATGTTATAAATTTAGATGAAATAAATATATTTTAAAAATAATATTATTCTCAATGGATCACGAGATGGGTAGTATAACGAATAATCATGTGGGTAACCATATAAATAATCATACGGATAACAAGACATATAATTAGATAGTTGTCGGGGCGAATTACTAAAATCAATATCTATCTCATTTAAAAAAATTATCTTATTTTAAAACTGCTATCCATTCCACCACCTGTTTAAGTATCCAAATTCACATAAACCGTGTGATTATCCATCGGATAGCGATGGCAGATAAACTACATTGTCATCCCTACCGCAGTTTATTCCCCAGAAGGTGCGAGGTGATCTTCTTGTTACCGTTTCTCATCTTTATCAATAAGGTGTAGAAGAAGATATGCCGATAGAGAATATATATGTATGCATGCTTTCGATATTATTCTATGTCGTGTTTTGAATTATCTTTAAACACGACAATGTGAGACAAACACCACTTGGATTTGATTCTTGAAGCTTAAATTTTTCTATTATTTCATTCATACTTTCTGTATTTAAATTTAATATTTGTGTGAAGGTTTGTGGGCAATTTTGCTAAATAGTTTTTAAAATTTATATTTGTGAAATAGTATGTTTTATAAAAGATTTGCTAAATAACTTATACTCGTATTTTATTTTTTTAAATAGTCTATCGGAAGATAGAAACGATATTAAATATATATTTTTATTGGAAGTAAGTCAAATAAATAAAATACAATAAACTAAATAAAATATGATTGAGTATTTGTACAAAGTTTTTAATACCAAATATTTCAATTATATGTTAGTAATAACTTACAAATATTATTTGGTATTTGATAGAAATCATATTATGGGTTTTAGAGGTGGTATTGTAATCGTTTATCAAGCTACAAGACCTATAAAATTGGAGAATAAGTAATAAAGGTATTCACCTTTAGATTTATGATGTTAATTGTAAGGCCCGAATCACACAATATTTTGACAATGTGAATAAGATAAAACACACATAGTTCATTAGTTGTAATTTTTTTAATCGTCTAAAAATAAGATGTTATGTAGTTTTTTTTATAATTTATATAGTATTATGAATGAATTTTCATAATATGTATTGTCTATGATATAAATAAGGGGTCTAAATACTACATAAAACAATATCAATTCATTCTTTATTATTATAAGACAAAGGATAAATATGATATTTGTGAATAACTTAGTCAAGATAAACATAACCATTGGGAGTCTTTGAGAAGTGCGAATTCGACGAAGCCAGAGGGGGGAAAACCATCCTATGGTGCAAGTGAGTTTATGAGAAGAAATTTTAAGAGGGAAGTTAAATGTTAATGGAATGATTGAGATTTACAAGTTAAAATACAGTTTTTGCATTTTCTGTGATATTTGCTGATGTTCATGAATTTACTGTTACTTGTTTGCTGCGAATTTTGTGATGAAACTTGCATGGTTTTGTTCCTTGTTGAGTGTAGTTTCTATATATGTTAAGTGTACAGGTAGAGAAACACATGAAATATTTTCAAAACCCTCGCAGAATTGTTCCTCTAGTTTACAGTTTTACAAGTTTTATGTTAATGACTTTTTACAAAACGTTTGAGTGCTCTGATAAAGTTACATCCTCTTACGATGTTTTAGCTTGTTGAATTAGCTTTCAAATGAGTATTAGTACATTAAATTACAAGTTCATTTGAGCCTTCAAAATGTGTCTGGTGTTTTGTGTCACTGCACTGCACCTAAAAATCAGCAAGTAATGTTTATGTGTAAATTGTCTTGTTTTGTTAAAATTCGAGGAAAGGTGGACGCACACTCCTGGCAACATGGTTTTACCATAGAATTAGCCACAAACCAAGCTAGCTTGCGGCAACATGAAAGTGGACATGTCCAAAATTATTATTAAGGATATCTCAAGCATGTTATATTGTCATATTCATGTGTTGTGCAGAGGGGTGGCTCATTCTAATCATTACTTGAGTATTGCTTCTTATGTTTTCTTGATCCTTGGTGATGCCTAAGCCAAGGGTTAAGACGGGTTACCGGGCTCGCCATGCCTGCAATAAAAGATAAAGAAAAATACAGTCTATACGTGTTTACATTTCTTATGTTGATATTTTGTTTGTTTTGCTGCTATATGTTTGTTGTTTCTGTATTTTCTCTTGGTACAGTCTCATGACCATTTATCCATACCCAGGTAAAGATGACACGGAGATTTAATTAGGTCAATCGGTTTGCCACAAGTCAAGAAAGAGCAAAGAGTTACGTGTAGCTTTGGTTTCGGTGTTTTGTTATGTCGTAGTCTTCCGCTGTTATTTTGTTTAGTAAACTTTAATGTTTTGAAGTCTAGGAAATGGTTTGAAGTTTGTAATGCACATGTTAGAAGTATATGTACATGTATGGATATTTTGTGTTATATATATAGAAGTGTTAAATTTTAATATTTGTGTAGAAGTTCACTTATAATTGTACAAATGCATTTGGATAGATAATGAGAACATGTATAACCTTATGTTTTATTTTATAGAATACGGCATCATGTCTCACCTTAGATTATATTTATATAAGATGGGGTATGACATTAATGATAATGTATTAAAATCTAAAAATATGACATCCGCAACAATGAATATCTTAACATCGGAACCTGTACTTTTAGGTGAAGCAAGAAACAAAGTGTGTTGTCATTTGTTATGAGGTAATTAGTTGCACATGTCTCACGTTAAAACGAAGTTTGTTGTCATCTCTCACGTTAACCATTTAACAAAATTCATTGAAGTTTTGTTTGGTAGAGATAGATTTGTGTTAGTGCAAATCCACTATAATCAGGTTTCTTATAAGATAATGAAAAACCAATTACCTTGTCAATTCAAATTCTCAAGTCATTAATAGATATTGTCACGCCACGAAATCGGGTCTAGCCATTTTCGGTGCACGACATGCCGTACTCCACTATTCATTAGAACACAATGCGCTTTTTCATAATATATTATAATTAAAACTTACAATATCAGAATATTCTTCCTAAATAAATTTATACAAACTTTATCTAATTCTTTCAACTCTTCATCTCGCTAACATCTTAATGAACTCACTTTACTCTAGACTTCATAATCACTCTCGGTATCAGCCGATGACTAACTCTTGCACGCTTTCCTTAATCTCTTCATTTCCTATAAAATTGTAGAGTTGTCATAATCGAATAATAGAAATTTCAGTTAAAACTTTTTAAAAAAACTTAACTTTTTTTCTAAAATACCTTTTCTCTTAAAAACTCGTCTTACTTTGAAAATTTTTTTAAAACTCATTGTAAACATCGTTATAAAAGTCATACTTGAAAACTTACCTCTCTCGAAGCTAGAGAAAAACCTTATTTAAAACCACTTAAATACTTACTTGAAAATTATATTTATTCTTTCATGTGTCTTTTACTTTATCTTGCCGGATTTTTATATGTCTGGTGACATGTCTCGCCTAAGATGACCTCTCATTGAGGGTTGGATCTCGACGAACCAT
Organism: Utricularia reniformis; assembly: GCA_009725065.1. Classification (NCBI taxonomy): domain Eukaryota; kingdom Viridiplantae; phylum Streptophyta; class Magnoliopsida; order Lamiales; family Lentibulariaceae; genus Utricularia; species Utricularia reniformis. The sequence continues at coordinate 111,501 of RWGZ01001432.1, forward strand.
TGCTTGAATTTTTACATGTTCGGTAACATGTCTCACCCAAACTAACCTCTCCTAGAGGGTCAGATCTTGACGAGCCATTTTTGCATCTCCGACCATGGTCGATTCAGCCCTTACTTTGGTAACGCACTGCTACACTCCTCATTGAGGCATGTCTTGCCTTGTGGCTCATGTGTACTACCACGGTGTCGGGTTGGTGTGTTCACTTTCCCCAAATCTTTAATTTATCTTTTGGCACATCAAAAACCACCGAGATACGTTGGCTAGGTGGGCTTGCCCACCCGAACAACGTAGCCCAAAAACATTTCCTTTTTACCGGATACATTGGCCCGGTAGGCTCGCCCTCCCGGACAATGTAGCACAAAACAATTTATCTTTAAAATGAAATTAAATTTTGAATATAAACTTTATATTATTTGATTAATAATCCCGCTTACCTTTATTTTGTAAGTTGTCCACAACTCTATCTTCAAATCCCAAATTAGCACAATTTTTCTACTCTTGAATTAGCCATTGAAATCAAATTGTGGCTTCCTAACCCTTGCCTCTAAATTGCACAAATATACATCAAAGATTTACCAAGGGGTTCCTAATTGCATACATAAAACTATAATGATATAACTATAAGCTCACCGGAGGAAGATTTCTATAATAGGTATTTCCGTGACAATTTCCTTCATCACCACGATGTATTGCATTCATCTATTGGGTTTATAATCAATCTTCATAACTCCGATAACAACCACCCAAGGCCACCAATATGTTTAAGATACTACGGATTTGGCAGATAACACACATCGCATGAGACGACTAAAACCGTAAGGATTTCATTACCTCAAAAACAATGAACAAGGCCAATGATCCTAACTGAAAATTTACAGCCTCCTTCTCCAGCCTTGGTATTGGCTCCCTCTCTCCTTTTCACAATCCCAACGAAGAAACAGACACTACATAAGATTACGACTAAAACCGTAGAGATTTCATTACCTCAAAAACCATAAACAAGGCTAAAGATCATCAATAACCCTGATTTGCTGTCCATGCTTCTCAAACAGCCATGGCAGCCCCCTCCTCCCCTTTTCCAAACTCTTTCCCCCCTTCAATTATCATAATATATGTAAAAGAGATGAAAGACCAATATGTTATGGGCTCCAACATAAGGTCCGGTCTAATAATCACATACTATTGTCTTATTATTTATATTAAAATACATTCTAAAATCAAATATGATCATATCTTAATTCACTTATTATGTTTTACCTTAATTCGATCTAAATTAGTCTAAATCGTGAAACACATCTAATGAAATTTTACTTCTAGTATATTTTAATTTATCATTCTCTACACCAATTATATGGTCTAACTCATTATAATATATCATAAACTCCTTAAATCATTATAATAGCCACTGTACTATTTTAATATAATATCTCTTATATTAACATTATCAAATTACATATTAAATAGTTTTCTCTAATATATTTTTGTTATCTAATATTATTTCAATATATTAATATTATTCTATCTTTCACTCCACAATATAATCAACATATTCTATATTAATTTATCGTAATCTACATTTATTCTTAATAGTACAATCTCCATCGATATATCATTTCTCATTCATTTACATCATATTTTTATCTATCATCTATTCATTATGAAATATAATTATTCACTTTCTATTACATTGAAACTAAAATATATATTCAATATATTAAATTTGGTATCTTTATATTATATACTCAATAATATTTATTAGTTATCTAATTCTCCTAAAATTTCGGGTTCTGACATTCCACTCACATTAAAATGAGTTTCGTCCTCGAAACAATCAGTTATACTTATAATGTATTCAACTCTTATTTTCATATTTGTTAGGAATTCAGTCTTCTTTATACCTATTGTGTTTGTGATTGCTTTGTTAGTTTTGCAGAAAATGAAACTTAGGTTGTGTTCTGGACAAATTATGAAAACAGATTATGCATTATAGAATATATAATCTGTTTTTTGAAACAGAACAATATCCATTTTAAATTCTAATTATAAATTATAATCATAATGCATTCTGGTTTTTTAACTATAATGCATAATCAAGTTCAGACTTGATTCTGAAAATGCATTATGCATTCTACTCATTATTTTTTACGAGAAAATTACGACATTGGCCCCCAATGTTTAAGATAATGTAAAAGCGATGTCCCCAAAATTTGTAATTTGCATGAGAACCCATTGAAGTTTCAAAACCGTTTAAAAATGACTCTCGAGTAAATAGTATTGTTTTTCGTATAAGTGGTTTTGATAATTTATACATTATTTTTAAAATTTTCAAAGTTTAGAAACATTGTCATTTCATTTTTTTTCAAGGTTAATTGATCAATATAAACTATTGAGACGTTTAAAAAATTAACGAGTATTATGATTCAATATAAACGTTTTTGGAAGTTCGGGGATCAACAACGCAATTTTGAAACATGGAAGCTAAAATTACACATTATATCAACTTCGAGACTTTTATGCAATTTACAAATTTTGATGCACCGTCTTACATTGTTAAATATATTTTTCATATATATACATTTTTCTCCGAATCAAATTTTCATCGTTTGTATCATAATGAATTCTTTTTTTTTCTAGAATTTGGTATTTATATTATCACTTGTTGAGTTTCTTATTCGACAATATCTTATTNTTTTTCTAAAATTTGGGATTTATATTATCACTTGTTGAGTTTCTTATTGGACAATATCTAATTCAATATTTTTGTTTTCTTTTTATTATATGATTTTTAAATAAAAAAATATTATTAATTTATTTTGTAATTAAAAATATTATTTTAATATAGAATTATAATTTCAAATTTATAAGAAAGAGAGATAATTATTTTGTACAATGTAACTCAATTAAAATTCTACATTTTAATTACAATTTTTTTGCAGAACGCTTTTACATTTTATAATTCATTATATGTTTACACAGAACACTACGCAGATTCTAATTATACATTTTGATTCTGCATTCTAATTATAAATTCTGATTATACATTATATAATTTGTGCAGAACACACACTTAGTCACCAACACAGCAGATTTACGTGGAAACTAGGAAAACCGGATGAAAACCACGGGACCAGAATCCAGGTCCAATTCAATATTTCCTGGTTATTGCAGTTTCAGAGATATACGATACAAGATTCATGTAGATGAAGATAAAATCATACTCAAAAAGTCTTCATAGTCAATGCTGTAAAAATCCATCTCAGGTAATGTATATTTCTTTCTTCATACTTTTGTCTTCTCTTAATCTCTCTTGATTTTTTTCGATAATCTCCCTGTAAGTTTTTCACCTTTTATTCCCATCTTTGTAGGAGCATCGGTTCTTCAAAAAAACTACCAACGGTTCCTTTTGTTAACTGTCATTGGCTATTATTTGGACTTCATGAGCAATTGGACCATTTTCATTATTTTCCATTGGTCCAATCAGTTAGTATGTGTTTGGGCTGGTATTTATTGTTGATGAGCATACGTCTTTCTCCATCAAATTGCTCCCTTGAGGCCAGAACACAGACCTAGGTTGTTTCTGCTTATAACATCTTTAGTCTTGCCTTTGAAGAGCAGAGTTGCAGCTTCGAAGTGGTGACGACCTTTGTCAAGAAATCGGCTGGGTTGTCCTCAGTAGGTATTTTCTTTACCTCAATTTCTCTTGAGTTAACAGATTCGCGAATCCAATGCATTCTAACATAGATGTGTTTAGAACGTGCATGATAGGTTGCATTCTTACTTAATTCAATGGCACTTTGAGAATCACAATATAGAACTTGTATGTTGATTTTCAGCCATATTTCTTCATTAAGTATTTTCATCCAAATTAATTCTTTCCTAGCTTCAGTTAGGACCATATATTCTGCTTATGTTGATGAAAGTGTCACACACTTTTGCAACTTAGACATCCACAAAATGTCCCCTACATTAAGTATAGATATAAAGCCAAATGTAGACGTTCTTGTATCAAAATCCTCTACCATGTCTAAATCTGCATACATTCTGAGTTTCAATTCTTTATCTCCACCATAACATAGTTGTGTATTTTTGGTACCACTTACGAATCGAATTATTCTTTTTACAGCTTCCCAATGTTCTTTACCTGGATTTACCAAAAATTTGCTTATTGATGATACTGATTGAGCTAGGTCAGGTCATGTACACACTGCCATATACGTTAAGCTTCCAACAGCTGATGAGTAAGGTATATTTGACATTTCTAGAACTTCTTTATCTGTTTGTGGTTCATGTACCTTGCTTAGGCTTGATATGGATGTCATAGGAGATACTGTTGGTTTTGTGCCCTCCATATTGAACCTCCGTATGATTTGCTCTGCATATTTACTTTGTGATAGAGAAATTTTCTTTTTTATCCTAACCCTTAGGATTTCAATTCCCAATATTTTCTTTATTGGTCCTAAATCTTTCATTTCAAAATTTGTGGCCAATTGTTTCTTCAAACTGTCTATTTCTTCTTTTCTGGGACTTGCAATAAGTATATCATCCACATAGAGGAGTAGATAATGAATTTTTCATCCCCTTCATTTTTAAAATATACGCAGGTATCACTTTCTAATCTTCTGAAGTCTGCCCTAGTCATGAACATATCAAATTTTTTATTCCACATACGAGGAGCCTATTTTAATCCATACAAACTTCTTTTTAATTTGTATATCATGTCTTCAGTTCCTTTCTTGATAAATCATTCTGGTTGTTTCATGAAAATTTCCTCTTCAAGTTCTCCATTTAAGAAAGTTGTTTTCACATCTAGTTGCTCAATCTTCATATCTACGAATGCAGCAACGGCTAGAAAGATTCTGATAGTAGTCAATTTTACCACAGGGGAAAATATCTCAGAAAAATCGATCCATTTCTTTTGTCTAAAACCTTTAGCAATTAATCTTGCTTTATACCTTGTAGAGTCATCTGCTTCCTGTTTGAGTTTAAAAATCATTTGTTCTCAAGAGGCTTTATGTCATATGGAGGTTTCATTAATTCAAAAGTATTATTTCTCTTGAGTGAATCTATTTCTTCTATCATAGCTTTCCATCATAATTTGCTGTCATTATGATTTAAAGCTTCTTGAAAATTTTCCGGTTCGCCATTTTCAGATATCATAGTGTACTCAGAGGCAGGGTATCTTATTGATGACATTCTTATTCTGTGGGATCTACTAATCTAACTTTGTTCTACTTCCACAGGATCATCACCAAATTCTTGAGTTTGTTCAAGTTCAGATGGTATTTCATATTCAAATTCTGGTTTCGACTTGCATGGGTCACCACTTTGTTAGGAATTCAGTTTTCTTTATACTCTGTTGTGTTTGTGATTGCTTTGTTAGTTTTGCAGAAAATGAAACTTAGTCACCAACAAGGCATATTTACGTGGAAACCGGATGAAAACCACGGGACCAGAATCCAGGTCAAATTCACTATTTCCTTGTTACAGTTTCAGAGATATACGATACAAGATTCATGCACATGAAAATAAAATCAGACTAAAAAATTCTTCACAGTTAATACTGTAAAAATCCATCTCAGGTGATGTATATTTCTTTCTTCATACTATTTATTATCTTCTCTGAATCTCTCTTGATTTTTTTCGATAATCTCCCGGTAAGTTTTTCACCTTTTATTCCCATCTTTGTAGGAGCAGCGGTTCTTCCAAAAAACTGTCTATGGTTCCTTTTGTTAACCGTCGTTGGCTATCATTTGGGCTTCATGAGCAATTGGACCATTTTCATTATTTTCCATTGGCCCAATCAGTTAGTCTGTGTTTGTGCTAGTATTTATTGTTGATGAGCGTACGTCTTTCTCCAACAATATTTTCTCTAAATTTTCCGGGTTATTACATATATATCCACCAATAAAGGCAGATTTCATGGCCAACTTGAATACTAATCATTAGATAAAATATTCAACATTAACGGAATAAGTTATATTTCTAGAGTTATGTCAATTTCATGTGGAGAGTGTGTTCGGATATAACGTATAAGAGATGTTAAATTTATATAGTCATGTCAATTTAATGTGATAAGTGTGTTCGCATATAACATATAAGAGAATTAAATAACAAAATAAAAGACTTGAATATATCATTTATTATGATTCATATTTCTTCTTATACACCAACCAAACAATATCTAAGTTTCGATGTGAGATAATTGTTCATTATTACAACAAATAAGATGTCATAGATGAGCAAAGTCTTTTCCACTAGGGGTGTGCGTGGATCAGTTAACCGATCCGATCATCATTTTTTTTATCCGATCTGATGGATACGGATCGGAAAAATCATGATCCGAAACCGATCCACAATATTTATTTTTTAATTATAATTGATTATATAAAATTACCACTAATCACAAAATAAAAATTATTTATTTGATAAATATACAAATTATAAAACAACCAAAAAAACTATATTCAAAATTTTCAAACATTAATAAAGTAAAATTTAAATTCAATACAACAATTGAATTAAAACAAATACATGTAAACAATGAATTTTTTTTAGTGTATAAATCTGCAAAAAATAAACATAATTCACTTAATATTCGTAATCACAACCTATAAAAATAAAATTAATTGCAAAATTAATTACCTTTTAAATGATAATATAAAATATCCGAAGAATTATCTAATTTACTATAAACATATGAATTTCAAAAATCAATCTCCGATATTGATTATTTGATATTCTTCCATATCATCTATTTATGAAAAATGTGAATAGAATATAAAAAAATCATATTAAAGGAAAAACAAATATTTATAATAAGGAAAAAATGTATTATCATATATAATATTTGAACTTTATAAAATTAGAAAAAAAAATATAATATAATATAATATAATAAAAATATCGGATCGGATATGAATTTTTAAAACCGTATCCAACCCGAAACCACATCCGATCCGATTAAGTATTTACAATTTGGATAACAGAAAAATCGGTTCGGTTACCTCGGTTTTTCGGATCACCGGATTTTCATGCACACCTCTATTTTTCACATAAGTAAGAAAGTTACCATCGAATCCGAACTCTTGATTCTCCGGAAACCCATCGATTTCCATTCTTTTATTTTCAAAGAAGGTATGTGATGCTCCGTAGGTTTTTTTTTAACGGAAGTGATGCTCCATAGGTTAATTTAAAGAATTCAAAATTAACAAATATTGGTTAATTTTTTAGAATGGATCATGGATATTTGTAATAAATTTTGAATTCAAATTCAAATTGAATCAACAGTTTGGATTTTAAATAATTAAATTTTAAATTCAAATATCGAATCATGGATATTTGTAATAATTAAATTTTAAAGCAACATTTATATATTTAATTTTGTTTAAAGTTTTAATGCATATACTCATTTATATATGTGAAAAATATTTTATAGATTAAATCAATTTATTTGAAATAATTTCAGAAAATTAAATGACATCTTCAATTACTTATAAAAAGAAACTTTATTATCCTCAATGACTTTTGACTTTATGTTTAATGAGATTGATCGTAGTTTGAAATGGTTGTTACAAAAATAATACTAATATTTATTAATAAGCTAAATTATCCGATCAAAATACAAAAATTAAAAA